>PVJX010002728.1:0-122569 GCA_004027295.1 Dolichotis patagonum
AAAATACCACAATTGCTCGATACATCCCTTGTTTGGGAAAAGTTACAGAGAGATATAAATAGCTGCTGGCATGTACACACACACACACACACACACACATGCACACACACACAATATCACATGAACATTTTATCTACTCCCCAAGGAGAAAGAAATGGGATCTGGTCTTTGCTACCTCATTATTTCACTGTGCCTTTCCCTATATACTGCACACTCAACAGACATACAATCCTGCTTCTGGTAATAAAGATAAAGTTGCCAGGCACCCTGCACTAGTACAAAGAATGCTAGCCATATCTGGATCCTCAATGTACCTGTGATAATATGTAAAGAAAAAAAAAAAGGTTCGTCTCAAATGAGATATATAAATTCTAAGTAACATGAGGAGAAATTCTTAAGATTATGTATCAGAAACGGATATTTAATATCTAATTAAGACTTTACAAATCCCAGAGGCAGATAGGATTAGTGAGATAGGATTAGTGTTTCTACTACACAGATAAGCAAACTAACTGAAAATAATTTGCCCAAGAACACACATCTACTAATTGGCAGAGACCGCATTTGTACCTACTTTCAGTGCTCACATTGTATTCTTCAAGTCCTTTGTAGGTCAAATTCTGAAGAACTTATGGATACCTAATATTTTATATATCCATCCCTACTGGTATTTATACCACTGTATAACATAAGAAAAATTCATAAAATTATATTTTAATAGTTTTGCAGAGTAAAATGCAGTGATTTAGAAATCATGCTCTGAATCAAGAATGCTAGGCCCAATTCAGACTTTATTTAACGTGTTCTGTGTTTTCTGGCTACTTCCTCAAAACATCAGTATTTGCATTTGTTAAATAAAGAGAATATTTTTTATAGGATGAATATAAATATTAAATGACAAAAAACATGGAAAACTCTTAAAGATTTAATAAATACCAATACTAGTAAATCAACAGCAAGAAAGGCTACCACAAAAACAAAGATAGCTGCCAAAACCAGAAAGTGTTACTTACAGAAGCCAGTAATCTTCCATCTTCCTTCATGGCAAGGTAACGGTTCGCACAGACTCCCTTGATAGATACAACTCCTCTGTCTTCGGCTTGAAGTTGTAGTTTAACTATAAGAAACAGGGAAAAGTCAGCTTTGTAGGACTGTAGAGAAAATAGAGCCCTCACTCCATTATTAAGACACCTGGGCAGCCAACTAACCCAATTGGGAGCATCAGGGAAGTTTGGGGATGGGACACAGGGCGTGTGTCAACTGAACTACACCAGGAAGGATGAGACACAGATTTGCTACACCACTGTCTCATCACTCCCCAGTGCATTCCTGTGTCACACACTGATCACGGAAGGGGTCCAAATGGAAAACTGTTTCCTTTATGGGAAATTAGCTCCACTTAGCCCTATTCAATTGTTTCTAAATTGAATACATATTAACACTATACATAAATGTAAAGCATTTGTGAAAATGTCCGTGCTGCCTTATATTTAAATTGTTTAGAAAACATTTTTAACTGACTCTTCACAAATTATACATACTCTAATTGATCACTATTATCTTTTAGGCTGTGTATCCCTGACATTACTGGGAAGTGTAGAAAATATATTAAACTATCTTAATGTCTCAGACCAAATCATCATATACACTGCTAAAGTGATTCTGACATGTCATATTCACCATGAACACATTTTCATCCTTTTTAAACTCAATACAACATAAATGTTTACAGGATGGAGCTGCATATAGTCACTATACTTCTTTTCTGTTTCTTGTCAATCAACTATAGCTCACCTCTAGCCCATCATTTTCTAAATGTGTATTAATAGTCGCAAGAGTGACTATGGGTATTAACATGTGGCCAGATCAACATCAACTCCAAAGTTAGTATCATCGAATTCATGTTTACTCTTTACCCTCTAACAGATTTCTAAGGTATTCAGCATTAGAAAACTGTCAGTCATTGTTACTAAGCAATACACATTAATTGTGGATACTTCTACTGGCATATAATTTTTAAAATACAAGCTTCAAAATAACCACAGCCTCCAAGAAGTTGGATAAGTCACAAAAACACAGACTTTAAAAACTCATCAGAGTTGAGGTGTAAAGGTACTAAATTCCACATACTAACGATCTCTCCCCAAAAAACACATGCACAGCTACTTTAATCTCTGACAGAAGCAGTAAAAACTTGTCAAAGAAGAAGAACATGAAGAAACCAGCTAAACTTTTAACTCTGAATAACTACTGAAGTGAGGAGTTAGAATCTGAGGATCTCTTGATTAAAGATCATCTCAATACTCACCTGCCAGTTCTCTCACACAGAGCTTGCTCCAAAGGCACAACTGAGACACAACACAAAGGCCAGAGCAGGTCCTCGGGAAGGACCTATAACTTTTGCTGAAAACAAAACAGCACTCCACAAAGGCTGGCAGCAGGACAAAGAGCTGAACTAGATTGCTCTGAGAAGCACTGGGTCTTAACCAAATGCAAAGTCAAGGAACAGCAAGATAAAGAGAGATCTTCCATGACAAGGGAAAGCCAAAGACAGAGATCAAGAACAAGGCTAACTCCACATCAACCCAATGGGATTATTACATACTTAGAAAACAAATTCCAAAATGACATGTTTAGACCTAATCACACAATTACACTAAATATAAATGTTCAACAGTCCAGTGAAATGGAAAATTGTCAAGGACTCAACTATATTCTTTATAAGAATTTTAACTACAAAATACAATGTAGGTGAAAGTAAAAGCATAAAGAAAACATGAAATGTACAACTTAAGTAAAGGAAAGCTGGTATTGGCACTATTGATATCTGACAAATAAGACTCGAAGACAAGTAATATAAAAGATGAACCAGATTGTTACACAATAAAAGGATTAGATGCCAAGAAAATATAATAATCTTATATGTACAGTACCTAAAAACAGAACTCTAAAATACCTGAAACAAAAACTAACCAAAAAAATCAGTGATATATAAGATACAAAGAACATTATAAATTTGATGCAAATGACTCTTTTTAGATCAGGTAAACATCAGCTAAGATATCATTCTCCTGTTAACATCAGTCATTTGAAAGTTATGTTTAAAAAACTAAAACCTTACAGACTGGTAAACCAACCTATATTCACTTGCCTAACGGGCTTGAACTGCTCAAATCAGTTAACTCCATCTGAGAAGCTAAATATCAACATGGATTCTAAACAGTGTTGAGAGCTGGTTTCTTTGACTTGCAACATCTTCTCTGAGATATAATTCACAAATCACATAACTTACAACTTTAAAGTATGGATACAACTCAATGGTTTTTAGTATATACAATTATGCAACCATCACAACTTATAAAGCACTCCACACCCTTCAGCAGTCACCTTCCCTATCCCCAACCAACATGTCAAACCATTTATCTACCTCCTTTCTTTTATTCTATTGGTTCCTGTCTAAATATCCTATTCAGAATATTTTATATAAATGGAATTTTCAAAATGCGACTTTTTTTTGGTACCAGGAATTGAACTCAGGTGCTCACACATAAAATGTGATCTTTTGTGACTGCTTACTTTCATTTAGAATGTTTTCAAGGTTTATCCATATTGTAGCATATGTCATTATTTCAATTCCGTTTTACTGCCAAAGAATAAGCACTGCAAAAGTAGACCACACTTGATGTATCCATTCATCAGCCAGTGGAATCTGAGTTGCTTCCACTTTTATTTGTATGAGAAATGCTGCCATAAATATTCATGCACAAAATTTTGTGTGGACATTTGTTCTCACTTTTTGGGGGGCTAAGATCTAGAAGTTGGACTGCCAGAACATACGTTAATCCTATGTTGAATCATTTAAGGATCTGTCAGTTTTCTAAAGCAATTGTACAACTTTACATTTCCCTCAATGGTGTCTGATAGTTCTAATTTCTCAGACCAGTATTGACTATAGTTTTTGTTTTGAATTATAGCCCGTTTAATTGTGTATGAAATAATATTTCATTATAGTTTTAATTTGTGTTTCTCTGATGGTACAATTCTGAGGATCTTTTCACATGTTTAAGTGGTCATTTGTTGAAATCCTTGGTTCATTATTTTTAAAATCAAACTTTTATTATTACTTGAGTTGTAAGTTCTTTTCATATTCTATATACACGTTTCTTCTCAGATATATGATTTGCAAATATTCTGTCCTATCCTATAGGCTGTCTCTTTCTTAATGTTGCCCTTAATGTTCTCTTTCTTAATGTTGCCCTTTGAAACAGTAACACTTTTGATTTCCATGAATTCCAATTTATCAATTTTGTTCTTTTGTTATTTGAACTTTTAGTGTCATATCTAAGAAATTTGCCTAATCCAAGGACACGAAAATATCTCCCTCTCCTTCTCTCCCTTTCTCCCTCCTTCTTTCTCTCAGTTTCATGTAAAAGCCAACTGTTTCTTTATACTCACAACAAATTGACGGCACCATTATAAACATGATATTAGTTATAATAAAAAGTATCCAGCACTTTCTTGAAAAAAAAATCATGTAACTTTACTGCAAATCACTTTAAAAAAACTAAAGAGCTATACAAGTTTACAGATGTAAGGATGCACTGTACTAAAGATGTCACTTTTGTCCTTAAATGAGATAAAAGAATAATAGCTTTTAGTAAAAAGGCAAATTTTGAAATCAGACAGAACTGGACAAAAAATCCAGCTACACAATTTAGTAACCGAACTTTCTCATATGCACGATGGAAAAGTTGCTATTGCACAAACCCACAGTATTGTGGGGGTGGGGTGTCTGTGACAGTACACAATAACCATTCAAATATAGTGGCCTCCTAACCTTTGCAAGTTAGAGAATTATGTATTTGTTATAAAACCTTGTATTCCATCAAGGACATGTATCTTAGTTACTTTTTTCATTGGTGAAACAAAATACCAGACACCCACAAGTTACAGAAGGAAAGGTTCATTTCAGCTCAGTTTTCAGAGGCTTCAGTTCACAGTCAGTCAGCTCCAAGGCAGAGGGGCATCAAAGAGGAGACATACTCCATGGCAAAACACGCAAAAGGCAGCAAGCAGCAGCAGCAAGCCTGCATTCTTTTTGTCCCTTTATATTCCATCCGGGCTGCAAGTCAACTCTTTGGTACCATCCAGTCAGGGTGGGGCTTCCATTACCCACACCCTTAATCCAAGTACCATACTCTTAATCCACATTCACACACCCTAATCCACCCACTTTGGAAACTCCCCACATTCGTCCCCATGGGGCTTTGGGGGACATCTAGATGCAAAACAACAGTACGAGATTAAATGACCTACAAAATGTGGCAGGGACATCTTTGAAAGCTGTCTTTTCTGATGTGTGCATATAACATCTTACATAATGAGGCCAATTCTTTACCTTTAGAATAAATTTGTAGTTTCAATATTCTCAAGGGAAACTCAAAACAAACAAACAACAACAACAAAATTGACCTTATACAATTTTCCAATCTATTATCCTTGATTTATTATTTCTTCATTCATTCAATAAATTGGTACTGGGTGTTCCTTTTGTCCAGAAAATATTCTAGGAGATAGAAATAACAATAACCAACTGTGCCGGGAATTTAGCTCAGCAGTTCAAGCACTTACTTGGTAAGTGCAAGGTCGTGAGTTCGAACCCTGGTATCAAAAAAAAAAAAAAAACAAACCAACTGTGACCAAGCCTTACAAAGCCTCTTCCTTCATGAAGCTTATATTGTAGTGGCAACAGCATGATTTTTTTTTTACTTGCGCCTGCAAATAATGTTATTATTTCCCATTTAAGTAATCTGAAATGGAAGCAAACAAACACTCTCAACTTAGTACTCTAAGGTCATCAGAAAGCAGCTGTATAAAACTATACCTCATGGCTCACCAAATGGATCTACAGATGACAGGTATTCATATTACCAGCAGCCTCACTGTAGAACACATGTATGCATTTTATGTCTGACTCAAAACTGCTTATTCTATGAAAAACTGCATACGAGTATGTTAGCTTTCCAGTCAGATTATGTTTTTGAATCCAAAAATGAATGAATGAAAGAAAGAAAGAAAGAAAGAAAGAAAGAAAGAAAGAAAGAAAGAAAGAAAAAGAATTAAACCAGGCACTGTAGTTTGGATCTTAAAACGTCCTCCTAAAGTTCCTGTGTTGAAGGCTTGGTTTCCTGTGCAGCAGTTGAGGGCAGCGGTCTTTGGGAGTTGACTGGATCGTGAGGGCTCTGACCTGATAGCTTCAAGTGGTTCCTGGGTGTGGCAGAAACCTCAGGAGCCGGAGGAAGCAAGTCAGTGGGGCTGTGGCTTTGCAAAGTATCTTTTGTAGCCAGCCCCCTCCTCTCTGCTCTCTTTGCTTCCTGGCTACCAGGAGGCCAGTAGTTTTGTTCCACCGCAGATTGCCTGCTGTGATGCTCAGCCTTGCCTCAGGCCTAAAGCAATCTGGCCATGGGCCCAAGCCTCTGAAAAGGTGAACCAAAATATGCCTTTGGTCCAGACGTTTTGTCACAGTTGACAAGAAGCTGACCAACACATCAGGTTAACTGTCTCATTGAAATTTAGGGTGTTTTTGTTTTTGTACCTGGGATCAAACTCACAACCCTGTGCTCGCCAGACAGGCACTTAGGTCACCGAGCTAAATCCCTGGCCTCTCATTGAAATTTAATTTCCCAGTAACTGATAACTGAATTCCAAGTTCACATCAGGTCATCTAGCGACAGACACGGAAAACCCTCGAGTGTGTGCATAACTGACAAACTCATTTGCTGAAAAGGAAAAACTTTAAATGTCCATATGCATATATGGAACATTTACAGTAATAATCAGATATTATTACTTGTTTGTGAATAAGACTCACAATGCTTATAAAGTGCCTCTAGTTTTTTTCTTTCTTTTTTTAAAAACAAACACTTGTGTCCAGGGCTGACTTTCAGTAGACAAGGGGGAAGGAGCTACTCTGCTACATACAAAACCCCGAATCTAGAAGCAGGTTGTTTACGAATGCTTTAGCACCAGGTTCCACCTCGAATATGCTTTATGTGACAGGTGATAGGGCGGCTCCCTTTCTGGCTGCACTTAAGTTTCCCAGGATGAAGGGCTCTCCCCCAACTGGACCCTGGTCCTGCTGTAGGGTGGCCCACCAGTGAGGACAAGCAGGGGACTGACCATCAGAGGCCAACTGAGGCACCTGAAGTTTTTTTGTTTTAAACTGTTTACAATCCTGCATTCATCCCCAAACCCTAAAACCATAGTGTATTCTCCTCACAACTAACATTTACAGGTAACATTAGAGGCACTTTCTATTGCCATTAGAAAATATCTGAGGAGGAAAGGAAGGAAGATTTATCTTGGGTCATGGTTTTAGTCCCACACCACTTGGGCCTGTGACAAGGCTGAACATCAGTGCAGGGGGCACATGATAGAGGAATGCTACTCACGTCACAGTGGCCAGGAAGTAAAAAGAGATAGAAGGGAGCAGTGTCTAATATACTCTTAAAAATAATGCAGTCTTGCCAAGTCACAAAGTCACCCAGGGTGGACTAAATTTTGTAATCTTCCTGCCTCAGCCTCCCAGAGTTCTGGTATTGAAGGCATGTCCCATCATGTCCAATATAACCTTCACACACATGCCCTACCTCCTAAAGTCTCCATCACTCCACCACCTCCCAACATCTGGGTGACAACTCAGTTGGCATCAGCTGGATGCCACGCCTTCAGGTGACACGGATGCCAACAATAGTTTATTAAAAATTTTGGCGACTTCCAGCTTGAAAATAAGGTTAAAAACACTGGGTATAATCTATGTGATGGAAGGAAGGGACCAAGGGAGGAAGGGGACGAAGAAGGGTAGGAAAGTTAATTAGAAATACTTAATTCCTTCCTCATTACCGAGTTAGGGCCTGAGTTTGAGTCCACTGTTCTTTTTGTAAATGGGAGCGGTAGCACTTGCCTGTAACCCCACCACTTTGGGAGGCTGAGGCTGAAGGATCACAAGTTAGAACCCTGTCTGGACAACTGGGACCCTGTCTCTAAATAACAACAACTCAATGTGAAGGTTTTAGATTCAAGCACCCAATATGAAATCTGTGTACCAAATCTTGCATCGGTAAAGTAGAAATAGGTTTTATTATGAGTATATGGGATTTAAGATTATCAATGATAACAAAATAAACTAATTAAAAATAAGTGCAATGTATGAAACAGTGAATCTCTTGCTGTATTTCATTTCTATTTATATGGTAATTTATGCAATAAAAAATTAGAAACTGCAGTTGATTTATGCCCAAAACAGGGCTGTAATGATTTCTATCCATAAAAATCTACAAAAAAATCGATTTCCTCTAGTAGCTCATCTACAAGATTACTCCATGCTCTGAAACAGACATGTGTGGACTAACAGAGCTATAGATAAGAGCAAGTTTAACACAATGCCTGACAGACCTATTGACATCAAACAATTCCTGATTCTTCTAATAGTGTAAAATCTTGTTTAAGAATGACAGTGGTGGGCTGGGGTTTGGCTCAGCAGTATAAGTGCCTGCCTGATAAGTGTGAGATTGTGAGTTTGACTCCCAACAACAACAACAAAAAAAAGTGACAGCGGCTTTTACATTTATAAAGACATCATATAATCAAGTCAGAGTGACATAAAAGAATAAAGAAACTTTTCATCATCTGTGGCAATTCAGAAGCTTGAGATCAAATACAGTAAGTGTCCCCAACCCCAGGCAGGTATCTGGTCTGTGGCCTATTAGGAACAGAGCCACACAGCAGTAGGTGAGCAGCAGAAGAGCAATGAAATTTTATCTGCATTTATAGCTGTTCTCCATTGCTTCTTTGCATTACTGTCTGAATTCCACCTCCTGTTACACATCAAGGGTAGCATGACAGTCATAGGAATATGAACCCTGCTGTAAACTGAACATGCACAAGATCTAGGTTCCATGCTTTGAGTGATCCTGAAACCATCTCCTCCCCTTCTGTGGGAGACCAATTAAAGAGAACTGTTTCTAGAAAAAAGTTACAACAGCTGAAATCAGCTTGTTTGCCTGGACATGTATTAATGGATAATGTAAGACAGACAAATCTTATTTTACTTTAACTGGTTGTATCCATGTTTGAGTGAATAAAACAAGGATGGCTCAGACCTTTGGGGCTCTTCTGCCTACTAGAGGCAAGAGCCCCTGGTGCCCACATGTTAAATGGACTCTATGTCTGTCAGTCAGTCATCCTTGTTTGCCCCAGGTAAGGGTGACAAACTCAGCAGGACTAGGTCCCTATAAGTGGTGCCTGGGTGGGGAAAGACCAGAGTGGGCTGGCTCCCCACAGGTAGTGCCAGACAGGGACCTGTGAGCAGTGTAGACAGTGGGCTATAAGTGGCACTGTACTTATGGCACAGTACTGTATGTACTGTACTGGCACAGTACTGAGTGTTTCAGTACTGTGCTGACTAAGGGAAAATATTTTTAGGGACTGATGGATTCACAAGGGATAAAGGATGGTCCCAACCTGTGTCAATTAAGGAAAAGTGACTGTGTCAATCCTGTTGAAACTAAGCAAAAATATTTTCAGGAATTGACAGAAACTAGTGCAGATTGTCTCAGCAAACAATGGGATTTGTCATGGGGAGATGAGTGGTCCCAACGTGTAGCAGTGTTCTTAAAATTAAGTCAAAATATTTGCAAGGATAGAATTTATTTTGTTGAATTTTCGTTAAGCCTGTACAGTGCCTCATGTGGAAGGCATGTTATTTGCCATCTATTCTCAGCAGTTAAAACTCTTCTTTTTGCAGAAACTAAACAGGTTTTGATGTGGCGTGAGTTATGCACAGCCCCAGATAAAATTCAAAGTGCATCTTGTAGTTACTTGGGATGCCTGTTGGTGTAGTGGCAGGCTTTTGTTTTCGTCATGCAGGAAATGGACAGATGGTGTGGATACTCATGGAGGAGCATGACTCCATTTTCCTCACCAGAGGGGCCTTCTCTCAGAGTAGAAGTGAAGAAAACTATTGAGGAAGCAGAACAACTCATCCAACCATGAGGCCTGCCTAGCAAGAGATTAGATTCTGAGCCCACCAAAGGGTGACTCTGACTGCTGATCACAACTACGACCTTCTTCACTTCTTGTAGTTTTCCCTTAACAAGTATGTAGCCACCTTCTATATCTCTTGATCAGTCACGGTTTGAAGTTCACATCATCTACACATAGAATAGCCACCCCTGCTTTTTTCTGGGTTCGGTATTATTTTCCATCCTTTGCTTTCAGCCTATGAATTTTTTTCAGTTAAATATGACTTTTATTTTGGTTTGGAGGGTTTTTTTTTTTTTTTTGGTCTTTTTTTGAGACAGTTTCACTGTGCAGTGCAGGCAGGCCTTGAATACACTTGATAGCCCAGGATGACCTCAAATTTGAAGCAATCCTCCTGCCTCAGCCTTCTGAGGGCTGGGGTTACAGGCATGCACCACCACACCCAGCCGTAAATGTGTTTCTTGAAAGCAGTATATTGTTGGATCTGTCTCTAGATCCATTCTGCCAGTCTATTTTTTTTTTTTTTTTTTGGATTGGTGAATTGAAACCATTTACATCAATGGTTATAACTGATATATTGACTTGTCTTTGTCATGTAATTTTCCTATTGATAATTCCATGTTTTCCCCTGTTTAACTGCTTCCACTGCCTGGTGTCTTGTTTCTATTGGTACTCTTGGAATTGTGGGCTTGCTTTCTAGAATATCTTTCAGAACTCTTTGCAGAGTTTACTGGGTGAATTCTTCAGTTGTTCTTTGTCATAGAAGTATTTCTCCATTAACTCTGAAAGATAATTTTGCAGGACACATCAGTCTAGGTTGGGAATTGTTTTCTTTAAGGTCTTGAAATACTTTACTCCAAGCTGTCCTTAACTGAAGAGCTGTGTTGAGAAGTCTGCTGTGATTCTGATGGGCTTTCCTTTACAGGTGATTTGTTTTCTCTAACAGTTTTTAATATTTTTCTTGTGCTGCATTTCTGAAATCTTCATTATTATATACCTTGGTATTAATTTATTTTGGTCATGACTAATTGAAGTTCTGCATGCCTTATTTGTATGTCAATTTTCCTATTTGGGAAATTTTCTGCTATTAATTATCTGAACAGGTTTTTCATGTCATTTTTGCTGACTCCTGCATTTTTGTTGATTCCAATCAGTTTTGTCATTCTTCTTTGCATCATCTTGCAGTTGTTAGATTTTTGTATGGTCCATTGCTATTTTTTAGAGTTCTTTTCAAGAACACTAACTGCAGTTCTGTCTTTGAGGTCTAATATTCTATCTTCACATTCTTTGTTTTCCAAACTTTTAATGGAATTTTTAATTTCCTGGATATACATTTGAATCTGTTACATGGATTTCATTTTTTTTCCTATGTGGGACATTCATGGTTCCCAAAATTTTTCCATGCGCCTCTAGTTTTTGTTTTGTTTTGTTTATCTATTTCTGCTCTAGACTTGCTGGGCAACTTCTTCTTTATGGTCATTTGTTTTACCTGTGAGATTATTTTTTTTAATATCCTCTGTAGCTTCATGGGGTTTTTACAATTTCTTTTACTAGCATTTCAATAAACTCAGGTGGATGCCTTCTAATCTCCTCTATCTCATTGTCCTCTGGATTTGTCCATGGTAGGCTGCAAGTCTGGGGTTTCATTTTGCTTCTGTGTCTTCTCATTTTATTTTTTTTTTAAATTTTAATTTGTTGTCTGTGTTGTTGTCTGTATTTTTCTTACATTAGGTAGCTTTATCCCTAGTATCAAAGCTTCCCTAAGAAATGTCTATTCCTCTGAGATATCATCTAGGTGTAGGTGGCTGTTGGTTTGTCTGTGCCAACAGTCTATCTTCCCACTTTATTAAGGATGAAGAGTTGCTATCTCTTTGGTTCAGTACCCAGTCCTTTGGTAACAGGCTATGAGGATGATTATGATCCCAGATTATTACAGTGCTGTCATACAAAGGTGAATAACTGATTACAGCAAGTATGGTACCCTGGCTAAAGCAGTACAATTAGCAATAACAATATGATCAAACAGCCTAAAAACAGATAACCTGTAGTAACTGCTAATTTGTTATTTCTACACACAGGAGCAAAATCTACAGTTATATAACAACATCCAACACAGACCAGGAATTTGTGCCAGTGGATTTCCATTTGGTAGGGTGATTTTATCCTGGGTGGAGGGGGAATTTAAGAAGGACAGGGGACAAAACAGAGTAATAGCTGAAGACAAATATGGTAGAAACAAGGCTGAAGGACTAAGTATGGTCACCCAAACTTTGAGAAGCTGGCAAAGAGGACAGGAGAAAAAGAATGAAGGAGAAAGCACAAGTATCAAAATAAAATAAAAATGCTAGAGTGTTCATTCACTTGTAGCTATCAGAGAATACAGAAAGTTCAGTGAGGAAAGAGAAAGGCAGCCAGAGAAAACCAAACAAAGTTAAAATCCAAACAACTCACCCCTACAAAATACAGAAAATAATATTAAAAAGAAACTTCCCTGGTGCCCCCAGTTTGATATGAGTTCCCTAGTTACAGCAGGAATCTGTGCTGAATAACTTTGCCAAGTCTGTAGCAGGATTACTGCTGAGTACAGGGCTGATCTTGGCCACACTGCTGATTCCACTTACAGGAGTTGGTCATAGGGCAAGGGGAGTGCCCTTGTCTGCAGCCAGTCCATGCTATTTGCCCTGCTGATCACAAGGCAGATGGTTATGCCATTTTCCTGACCAAGGCCTCTTGGAGCCTGCTTGTGCTGCTACTCACAGGGCAGGAAGTAGGGATGGGGGTACCCTTGCCCCATCACTAGCTAAGGTCTCTTACCTGCTTGTGCTGCTGGACCAAGGACGGTGGTGCAGAGCCTTTGTTCTGCTGTAGGCTGTAGGCCAGGTACAGAGCAGGGGGCTGCTTCTAGTCCTCTGTAGTTAGGGCTAAGACTGACTTTCAGCATTCTCCAGAATGGACTCTGAGTCCCAGCTTCTCCTCCTCAGCTAAGTTCTCCCAGGCTTCTGTCCAACTGCCAGTTGTCTACTGTGACTGGACAGTCCTTCCCTCATTCTACTGTCAGACACTAGCACTAAAGTGACCCTGGGCACTTCTACTACGGATCTGAAGACTTGAGCACTCTTAAGATAAAATGGCAGTGCTGCCCACCAGCTGCTACTCCAAGAGACTGTGTATGGGGTGCCACTCTGGTTCACTCAACTCATGACTGTAGGGTGGGCCACCCAGGAAAGCGTCTCATATTCACACTGCTGCCTCGAACTGCACAAGACTCTCCTGTGCTGTGCACTGTTCCCTAAAGATGAATGGTAGTAACTGATATTCAGATACTGTTATCCTGAAAAAAAAAGAAAAATGAGGGAGATGTGGGAGACCAGTTAAGGAGAATTACTTCTAGGGAGAAGTTAACACAGCTGAGATCAGGTTGTTAACACAGACGTGTACTAATGTGTAACAGAAGGCAGATGAATCTTGTTACTTTAATTGTTTATACCTGTGTTTGAGTGCATAAAAACAGGACATGCCAAACACTCAGAGCTCCTCTGTCTATGAAAGGCAAGAGGCCACTGGCTGCCCGCATGTTAAATTGACTCTCTGTCTGTCATCCTTGTTTCTCCACAGGTTGGGGTGACAAACTAGCAAGACTGGGTCCTTACAAGTGGTACCTGGGTGGGGAAAGACTGGAGTGGGCTGGTTCCCCATGGGTAGTACCAGGGGATGGACCTGGAACTGGTGTAAACCAGTTCACTATACTCATCCAACCCATGGAAAAATTGTCTTCTGTTCAGCGGGTCCCTGGTTTCAAAAAGATTTGGGACTGCTACAATATAGGTTCAAAGCAGAACTGTACAGCACCACAGATGAGCTTCAGAGAGGGAAAGACAAGGACAGTTTGTAGTCCCACAATAAATATCCATAAAAGGATAAGCAGAGGATATACCTTTTCTCACCTGTCCTGCAGCTAAGAACCTAGGCTTCCAGCATCATGGAGCACCTAGAAACTGCCATTGAGGACATTTTTTGGCCTGCTTTGGGGAGGCAGAATAACTCAGGCAGAAAAACGCTGTCAACCTTTGGCAAGGGCATTTTTTGGCAAGAATAGCTGCAGTACTGACGCCTTAGTAATCTGGATTTCAGGAACCATACTGTCTCCTGGCACAGAAATGGAAGACAACACTGAGCACATGCATCTGTAAATAAATACTTGGCTTCCACTTATAAAAGTCATCAACCCTATATGGGTAAATGGTCTTTTTTTTCCTAGAGGCCAACTATTGGGGAAATGTTTTTTGAAATATTTCTAAAAATAACTGCCACAAATTTATAGAAATGAGCAAACTGGTAGTTGTCAAATGTGAGGTTAAAGGAATGAGTGTAGTTAGAAAAGGGTAACCTGAAGAGTGCTCATGATGATGAAAATCTTCTGTTTCTTGCATGTGTCAGTGTTAATATCATGGTTATGATACTGTACTACAGTTCTGCTATAGTGAGGTGAAAACTGGGTAAAGGTACAAAGTCTGTATTATTTCTTATAATTTCAAGTGATAATCCCAAATTTTTAAATTTAATTTTTTTTAAAAAACAGCCAACTAGTTCACAATTTTTACTTCCAGTTTAATAATTAGCATTTTGAATCTGTGCATTAATAGCTACATAAGTATTTGAGAGAAAGAACCTAAGTACTATAATGTAGATAAATCCCTTTAGCTGGTATTTTTACTACATCTTCAGTTTCCATGGTACAAATGGAAGAAACCTAGAACTAAGAGGCAGAGTGGCCACAGACCAAATACTTTTCTGTAATGCATTTAGGTCTTTCTATGACTCAGTGACTGACTATCTAAAGCTAGGCCCTATTCAGGTATGTGGGGTAACACACTAAGAGGAACCAGAGTGTCTGCTTTTATAGTTTAAAATCTAATGTATTTTCTTAAGGACAAATGAGTATTGTGTTGTAATATAAGCACAACGTAATACAAAAATCAGATGAGAAGTTGTATTTACTTATATTAGTACAAGTCTGTAGTGCATAATAATTACCTTCATTGTGAGGCACCGGTACTGGTACTAACACATTCTAATTTTTTTACTTCCCCTTCTCCCATAACTTCCTCCTCCTCTTTCCACTGAGACATTTTAGTTAATACCAAATCTTGATAATGTTATTCTTATACCCATAGGAAATGATCAGAAATCATCATTTGAAAATTATTTTTCTGATGGTTTATCCTACTATCAAATGCTCAATTATTCAGAGATGCATAATGTATTCAGTAAGGTATTTGGACACCATGAATGTTCAATTTCTCTCATTCTCTATTCTTTGCAGTCTCTGAGTACTTTCATTAGAACGCAGTGGTACACAGGCAGAGAACAGTGAACCTTAAATATCACTTTGCTGTTCGCGCCTATATTAATAATTAAGGGAAGGAGATTAAAGATAACACAAAAAGACTTTTTGTACATCAGATAGCTGAATTTCTATGGTTTTTTTTTAATTAGTAAATGAACTCCAAAAACTTCTTTGGTGACTCCAGAACATTATTTGACATTTCTTATTCTTTGTATTTCCTGCAGTGTTTACTGAATACACAAGAAAGGCACTGACCTCAGTGCAAGCATCTGTATATTTTTGAGATAGTGTCTTCTTTCATGGTCTTACCTACCTGGAAGAGGAAGTAGCAGGTCTCAGGAGAGCTGCTCTGTCATCAGAGGAGATCATGGTAGACTAGTCTTTGAGGAGGTCAATAATTTAATAGTGAACAAATTGTTGGATGTCAGGCTTTTAGTCAGGGTTGGCAATTTCTATGAACTAAAAAATATTGTCACTGACAAATAATTGCTGATATTTATTTCTAAAATTTAGATTTATGATATAAATCAATTCTTGAAAATTCTTTATTGACCCTTTTGTGTCAGAGTAAATGAAGTTCAATATTTACATTCAACAGTGAAAATAACTTGCACTAAAAATGGAGTGGCATCCCAAAGAAGTAGAAAATTTATGTCTACACAAAAATCTGTACATCAAACATGGAAGATTATCACAACTTTATTCATGACTGTCAAAACTTAGACGCAACCAAGATGTCTTTCAGTAGGTATTACTATAAATAAGCTGAGGTACACCCATACAGTGGATTATATTTAGTACTAAAAAGGTATGTAGGAGCTATTAAAGAGACATGAGGACCCTTTAAATGCATATACTTCCGTGAAAGACTCTATCTACAAAGGCTACGTGTACTGTGTGACTCCAACAATATAAACTTAGGGGAAAGGCAATCCTAATGGAGACAGTAAGAGACCTGTGGCTGGGGGGGGGGGGTTATGATACTACAATACAGAAACTTGTCACTATATCTGTGCAAACCCAAAGAATATACATCAAGAGTGAGCCTAACACATGCTCCAGACTTTGTATGACAATGATATATTAATGTAGACTTCCTGATTTTAACAAAGGTACCACCCCAGTGGGATTAATTGATAATGGAGAGGCTGCATTATGAGGACAAACGATATCTTCCTCTTAATTTTGATGTAAAACTATAACTGCTCTTAAGCAATCTTTTAAAATTCATTGATGAGTTAAAGAGTGCGTAACAAATAAAAAGGCCTACAGTGATCATATAGGTAACATGTAAGAGTACAGCAGCTTTCTGATTAAGATTAAGAGTAGTAACCAGTAGGAGGAACCATAATAAACAATAGAACACATCCCCTAAACTAATAGAATAGCCAGTAGTTAGTGCTAGCCAAGTGTTTTAAACTTTGTAACTCACAGACTTACCATATAAGACTGTGATTAGCATTTAGCTCATGGGTCACCAATTTGAAATCCATTTGTCAAAGGCCATTAACATGTCGAGTGTATGCTAAAATCATAAGCAGCTCAGAAAAAAAAAAAACATTCAAGTAAGTATTTCTGCAACTAATCCAACATACCCCAAAAATGGAGTACCTCTTGATTCCAGCCATTTCCTGGCAAATCTCTGTTCCTTTTCAAAATGTTCTTGGATTATCTGAGAGAGCCTGAGGTTTCTCTCAAAATTAAGTAAGTGCCCCATGGAGATAATGCAACCAACTTGGCTGGCCATCTACCTCCCCTAGGGGTTGAGTGCCAATTAGCTGGGCTGTTTGTGTTCCTGGCATTTCCTTCTGGATTGAAGAGTTTGCATTCATCTAAAAAATCACACAATTCAGGCAGCTCCAGAACAGAAAACAGAGCAGCATGTGTGTGCCCAGGGGAGGAGGAGCTTTGGGGGAAAGGCAAGTAGGGGCACAGGGTGGGGAAGAGAAGCTGCCCAGAATGTTCCAGTTATTTAACTACTCTCTCCCACACAGTTATTCTGTTTGACTGGTAAAATCATTAGGAAAACACCTTTCAAAGCAGACTTAAGACAAGAGAGTTTTATTTGACTCTCATGAAAATAGCCCAGGCAGCATGTCTCTCGATCAATGACGAGCATTACTGAAACCTCCACTTTGGAAAACCACACTTCCAGCCAAGTGCTCAAGGCCCATCTCCAAAACTGAGGAGGCCCTCACAAGGAAAATCCTTCCCCATGTCCCCTGCATGACATAGCTGGGTAGACTATGAAACTGGAAACAGCTCCCTTGCCTCAGTAAGAAATGGGGCCCCTTCTTCAACTGTGCTAAGAATCCAAAGGAATAAAAAAGATCACAGTAAAAGAAGATCAAGTTTCCACCCTTGAGATGCAGCTGCCTGGAACTGAAAGTTAGTAGGTGAACTACTCCAGAGTTGAGTTCTCTAATAAAATACAACACTTGAAACTACTGTTGGAAGCCAGTGAGGTAGGGGAAAGTCTTCCCCAAAAGCAGTCACCATTTTCTTATTCAATCTCTATTAGTGAGAATGAATATTATCACCGGCTCCATAAAAACATTATGTTTTTGGAATGGAACTGAATAACCTTCAAAATAATCTCAAGGAATAAAAGTACATACTTAAAACTTCCATTAATGCCTGTATACATTTACCATCATAAAATATTGGTACTTGAAGTAAAAAGAATGCTATTCTTACAATGTCCTACTGTGTTGGTTACTGTTCTCTTGTTGCTGAGACAAAAATATACCCAACACCCAAAATGAAAGAACGAAAGGTTTATTTAGCTCACAGTTTGTGGAGGTCTCAGTCCATACTCACCTGGCTCCAAGGCAGACAGCACATGGCAGAAGGCAACAGTTCATGGCAGATGAAGACAGCAAAAGCAACAACAGCAAAAGAGGAGGAGTGCATGAGAAGACTTTCTGTCTCTTACATTATATGTAGGCCACACCCATAATCCCAGCATTGACTGTGAATCAGTCACAAACTCTAGAAGCCTGTCCCCATGACCACATAAGGCTTTGGGGGGACATCCAGACACAAATCATAACACCTATGTTTACAATTATATCTGATCCAGAAGTCTCATAGTTCTGGGGTAGGGGGAGGAATACAAACTTTTCTTTCCTATGTTCCTAACACATTTTATATGCTCTATATGAAAAGAAACAGTGTCTCATTGTAAGTATGATTAGCCGAGCCTTCCTCATCCCAGCTACAGTCCCATCATCTACAGGATAAGTACTGAGTGCTGGATGTGCATCTATTTTTAATGGGAAGGATAATTTATAAAAATGTACTCTGTATCCCTAATATAAGAACCATTCTTCTTTAGAGACTGTACATGATGTTCATTTTAATTTAGAAAAGTATGAATTTAATTTAGTATTGTTTATATTTCTCATCCAACAAACATTTATGAAGTGTTCACTGTCAGCAAGATACAGCCTCTAGGTATATAGCCTGGTACCATTACACTTAGCAGTAACTCCAAGGAGAGATCAGGTAAGTTGCATAATAGGTGATGCAAGAGCAACACAGTCAACAAAAAACAGTTCATGATTTCTAAACATATTCCTTGACTTCCCTTTTACCTGCCTGCTATTCTCAAAGGTGCACATAGCAACAACACAAACTCTTTTTATTTTTTTATCTTGCCCTTCACCATTATCTCTGTGCTCTAAGATGTTTACATTATGGATGAATTTAAACTTTCTTACAAGAAACTTCCCTCCTAACTGTAATTCTGGAGAATGAAATGCAATATGATTATAAAACATGATTATGAAATATTATTATAAAACATTATGTAAACAGAACACAGTAAGATAAATGGGACCTCAGAAAAACAAAGGTTAGGCTTAATGCAATCAAACTCATAAACATATTACAGGTTCTTAAAAATAAATGTGTCAGACTGAAGTAGTGGGGTTTTTTCTATTTTTTTTTTTTTTTTACAGACAAGACAGTTTAGGCTGGCCTTGAATTCACTGCAATCCTCCCACCTCAGTGTCTTGCATGTTATGATGGCAGGTGCATGCCACCACACCTGCTTAACATTTAAAACATTAATACTGAAAGGTTATCACAGATGTTCGTGTGTTAGATAATAAGGAGGTAGTCACTGATGATGGCAGTGGGAGCAGAGAACAAAGGAAGAAACCCCAGAGTTTCGTGAACTCTTGATTTTGGTTAAAAATAATAAGAAAGGGGAAGGGTGTTTAGGAAATGGTGAAATGGAACAACAGGGGGAAGTTGGTAAATGTAGATATCCAGTTTATAGTTCAGAACCAGTTCTGTGCTGATCAATGAGAATAAATTGATCATTTGATTAGAAATGAAATTACCTGGCAGAATGACATCACACGAAGATGCTTCCAGACAACAGTGATGTTGAAATTAAATGTAATATTTATTTTGGTGGTTCCAATGAACTACACCTCCTGATATTTGTACCTTGCATACCTATCTGCCCCGAAACTATACTGAATTTACTCTTGGTGATGTTGGCTGAAGGTAGCTAATGATACACTAGCAATGTTCTGTCATAAAAAAGGATAATTTGAGTCATTTGTAGAACAATTGATGCACCTTAAGACCATAATATTAAGTGAAATTAATCACACAACTTTAAATATCCTGTAGTTTCTCTTACATGTGAAACCCAAAATGTAAGTAAAGAGCAAAATAAAGGACAAATAATAAGAGACAGAGATCTTTTGCAATAGGGAAAGTAACCAAGAGATGGAGGAAATGGGGAAGAAGAAGAAGGGAAGGAGATGAAAAAGATGTGTTATGTACATATACCAATGCCCCATGAGGAATGTAATCACTGTATACTACAAACATGTACTAATAAAAAAATAAACACTGAAAAAAATACAAATGGTGACTTATACACTGGAGTTTATGCTCTTGGAATCTTTGTTCTTGAGATCCAACCACTAGGTAAAGAAACCCAAGAGGCCACATGGAAAGAAACATAGACTTCCAGTCTCTGCCAAGGTGCCAGACAGGTATAGGAAGCCATTGTAGATATTCCAGGCCAGTCACCAGCTAACTTACAGAATCATAAAAAATAATAAAATGCTCATTTTGGGCCACAGGATTTTCAGACATTTGTTACACATGAACAATATATTAAAGCATTCAAGGTCAGATGAGATGTAAGATTCCAAAGGGGAGATTAGGGCTAAACAACATTATGACAACTATTTTATAGTAGTACCTTGAATACTCTACTCTTACCAAATTCATATTCTCAACAATACCAACACAGTTACTACTACTGCTAGTATCCCTACTTGTTAATTGAGGAAATCAGTGTTTAAAGAAAGTAAACAACTTACCCAATAGCATAAAACTAGTAAGCAACAGCAAAGTCATAAACCCAGGTCTACTTTCTCACTGCAGAAATGTAAAAATGAACTGCGAGAATGACCTCAATAGAAGAATGCAAATAAAGAAAGGGCCACTTGATTATAATTTTGCATTTTTCTCTAATTTCAAGAACAGCTATTCATTCAGCCTAGAATCATGGAATCAATCCTAGTTCCTATCTAGAAATCTAGCTCCTTGTCATCCTTTGTCCTTCTGCTTTGATAACACGTATTCCTACTGTTGGGACAAAGTAATCAACACCCACAATTTAAAGGAGCGGTTTACTGTAGATCATGATTTCAGAGGTGTAGTCCATGGTCAGCTGGCTCCAAGACATAAACACGGAGAGGCACACGGTGAGGCAAAGGCGCTCAATTCATAGCATCTGGTACCCACAACAGAAAACTGGTGCCAAAGAGAAAGGGGCTAGGAATGAGATATTAGTATGTAAGGTGATGGTCCAACGATCCACCCAGACACACCCACAAGTGTGTTTTATTAATCCCTTAGGTGGCTCCCATTTATCAATTTGACAACTCATCTTAACTTTCACACATCATTACCTCCTATACTTTGGCTAATGGAGTTCAGCCTCACAAGTTTTTCTGATTTAGGATAGAATGGTTATTAAATACTTTCTGACCACCTCCAATGACAAGTGTGATGTCAAGAGTTCTCTTTTTCTGGGCTCATACTCCACTTCTGACCATCTCTAATATTATATGCCCTCCCCCAAACATTTGATTCTTTGAACCTCCAGCTGCATTTAAGTCAAAAATCCTCACATCTTGGCCATAGGAAATCAGCCAATCCAGAGTTTTGAATTAAGGCTACAGAAGCTGGATCCCAGTTTGCTATATACTTCACAGAATGCCATCAATGATGCAGCATCAGTGATCAGCAGTCTTAATTCTTGTGTAAGGCCAAATTATAAAGACATAAAAATCCTAGGACAAAACATGGATAACTTGTAAAATCATCATACATTTATCTGTGGCCACTATAATATCATCATATGCTGTGTACCATGTGCTTGAAAAAAATGTACCCTACTATATCCTTTTGAAAGTGTTACTTACATTGATTGTATAATGACCTTATCTCCTTCCCAGAAGCAGGGATGTTATGGTTGATACATTGTGTCAACTTGAGAAGTTTAGAAGTTTAACTAATAAATGCAGCAGGGAGCTAGGATCCTTACTTTGTAAATATCCTCATCCTGTGCAAGAAGAGGGCATAGAGATTTTGTGAGTGCTACATCTGCTCTGGAGGGGGGGAGGGGTGGTGGTCTGCATACAACTTAAGGGAGGAGAAGCTTGTTTTACACACTTTTTGTTCTGGCTGCTTTTGCTAACTGCTGCCTTGAAGTGTAGCCCCAGTGTCATGCCACCCTGCTTTGAAGCCAGCTGATTATAGACTGAAACCTCCACAAACAGTGAGCTAAATAAATTTTTCCTTCCTCATCTTGAGTGTTGGGTATTTTGTCCCAGAATTGAGACAAAAGTATCCAAGACAAAAAGCTAAGACCCTGCTTGGCCTAGCCCACACCAAGAAACAAAACAGTTTGGCCCTATAAGTTTGAGTACATCTCATACTTGTCAGGCATCCCAAGATGGATCCCCTCTACCTTGCAGCCCCACTCTGCTGCTAAAATTGCTTCTCTTCTGCTTTCTCTGTATTTGCCACACTATAAAGAAACTTTCACTTTGCACTATATCAGTCTTGACTCTCCGATATTCTGCTAAAAGCCTCACTTTTCCATTCTTCACTGCATTGAGGGCAAGGATCCAAAAAGAGATCTTGCCAAATACAACGCTTATCTATCAGTGGGTACTGAAACATACTGTCCTTCTGAAACGAATTACTCTATCGTTTCCTCTTTTGCCATTCATCAAGGAACAAGCAATCAAAAATGCTAAAATTGTAGCTTTCCTATTATAAGACAAAAAGTAAAAACACTAGCAATGATGTAGATGGACAAAAACTGTCATCCACTATTGGTAGGAATGTAAATTAGTACAGCCATTATGGAAAACATTGTGAGTGTTCCTCAAAACAAGATATAGAACTGCTGTATGATGCATAAATCCCACTAGCTGACATACATCCAAAGGAAATAAAATGTGTATGTCTAAGAAACACCTGCATTCCTACATTTACTGTGGCACTACTCACAACAGCCAAAATATGCAATAAACCTAAGCATTCACTGATGAATAAATAAAATATTTTATATATAAAAAACTTGTATATATTATTCCATCATTAAAAAATAAAATCTTGCCATTTACAGAAACATGGACAGAACTGAAGGACACTATATTCAGTTAAACAAGTGACACACATGCAAGTACTAGGTATTTTTACTCAAATGTAAAAGCTAAGGTTGATATAGAAGTAAACAGTAAAGAATGGTTACTAGAACTTGGGGGAGGACAGAGGATAATTACCAGAGGTGTAGTTGTATAAAGGGAACAACTGAATATTTTATAGCACAGTAGGATAACTATTGTTGACAATGATCAGTTGTACATTTCAAAATAATTAGTAGAGATAGGGCTGGGGATTTAGCTCAGTGGCATAAGCGCCTGCCTTGCAAGCATGCAGTCATGAGTTCAATCCCTGGTACTGATAAAAAAAAAAAAAATTAAAAAAAATAATAATTAGTAGAGATGATTTTGAATGCTTCTAATACAAAGAGATGATAATAAATATTTGAGGTGCTATACCAATTACCCTAATAAGATCATATACATTGTATATATGTACTGAACTATCACACTGTACTCCTTAGATATTTACAATTATGTGTCAATTAAATTTTTTAAATATTATTTAAAATTTGCTGCAAAATATGTTATAAAGAAAAATAAAAATTGTGTTTTGATCCAAGCAATTGTTACCTAGGGCTGTGAAGAGGGATAGAGAAATAGATAAAGATACTAAAAGGTGAAAGGCTTTCTCTTCCCAAAGACCATCTTCTTACGCTTCTTGTGTTTTTTGTTATAATAAAAGACAGTGAATTATTATAAAGTTTTCTTAATTCATAAAATAGGCACACAAGTAGTAAAGCAAATAGCCTTCTGGCTCTAGTATTAACACATCTATCCCAAAAAAGGAGCCTAAAATCACAACTATTGAATGTATTTCCTTCCCCTGTTCCATGAAAACTAGTCATTTTGTTTTCTTTTGCTCCTTTCCTCTTGTCAGATTTGGAACTGCTCTGTGAAGACTGCGCCAAGAATGCCACGCAACTAATTACACAGGAGTTTGACTATGAAAGTCTGTTTCCACCTACATCTTTTCTTGCTTTTCTTGGTTTGGTTTGGAGGGTTCTTTTTTCTTTTTCTTTTTCTTTTTCTTTTTTCTACTTTCTACTTCTTTTATCCTCCCTGTTCCGTTCACTGGTTTATTCTTTCTGCTTCCTCCAAAAGATGTATGAGGCTTTAAAAGAGGGGAAAATAATGTATCTATAATTTTTGAAGGAATCAGAAAAGGTTTCAGGCATGGGAAGTCATTCTGTTTGAGATGCTGTGAACTGAAATATCACAGGAATGAAAGAGCATTTCCTTCCTGCCCTTTCCTTCAAGGCCAAAACAGATAGACATACCATTCAGACCAACTTACACCTTTTGCCGTCCTTGTTCCCCAACAATATCTCAAGTACTCTGTTTTCTATTTTTAATGATGATTTGCACATGAAGAAAAGATGATGGTCCAGTATCTAGCCACATTCTTCCAGCTAGGCAACACAAATCTCCTGATTTGCACTTTCTTTCAAATTTGTAGAAAGAACTTTGGAACTCCATGGAAAGACAATTTGCAAATCACCTGCTCAAACACCATGTTTAAAAACAGAAAATGGGTTTCATAACAAAAGGTGTCTTCTTTTTCACACACCAGACCTCTCCCCCAGTGAATTCCAGTTCCAAGGATTGCAGGTCACCACAGGCCACTGCAGTACCACCAAAAGCCAAGCACATGGGGCCCAGCCTACCCTTCCAACAGCTATTTGCAACAAAATTCAACCTCTCCATTTCATTTTAAAGAGAAACAATGATACAGAGCTTCAAAACAAGATAATAGGAAATTAACAATGGTTAATATATTGCATATTGCTATCTTCAGAGTAGTTCAGATTACAAGATATAGGCATGCAAAATGATCAAACAATATAAGCATCAATTGTTCTTTTCAATGAACTAAAAGAAATTAGTAATATCTTAGCTATCTTGTGTGTATATTTATACATATACACATTTACTTTTTCTTTCCCTTCTTTAATCCTTTCCCCATCCCAATTGTTCTTTCCTTTTCAACCATTTCTTTCCCTTTCATAATATCTATCATACATTTTATATATTATTAACTCTGAGTTTCTTACACTAGGGAGACAATGCAATGTTTACACATGTACATCTGATTTATTTCACTTATGAGTATGGTCTCTAGTTGCATTTATTTACCTATAAAAGCCTCAAGTTTGTCCTTGATAGCTCAGTAGTACTCCTTTGTATAAAAAGAAATCACCAACAGAGTGAAAAGACAACCCACAAAATGGGAAAAAATTTTAACCAATTATATCTAGAACATATAAAGAACAGAAAAAAATCACGCCCCATTTCAAAGACTCAATTGAAAAGTAGGCATCTGAGATGAATACACATTTTTCAGATGAAGAAACACAATTGGCAAATAAATACATGAAAAAATGTTCAACATTTGAGAAATGCAAATTTAAAAAACACTAAGATTCTATCTTATTCCAGAAAGAATGGCATCAAGAAATCAACCTTCATGTACCCTTTTAGTATATGAAGCGTTTGGCTTTCTGTAAAGGTTTCTACTACTATTACTTTCCATTATTACATCAAAATTCTTCCTCCTTTAAACTTCATACTCTCTGCATGTGATACCTTCCCTTCCTCCTGGTTGGTGCCATCTACTGACTGTGCACTGTCACTGATTGAAAACTTTAGAATTTGGTTCCTCTACATCTTATTATCCTGAAGGACTTCAAAGTTGATATAGAAGATTACCAACAACTTAGCCTCAAAGACCCTTGCTTTAGTGTCTGAGGATACAGCTGAGTAGTACAATGCTTGCTTAGCATGCGCAGGCCCTGGGTTTAATACCCAGCACTATTAAAAAAAATCTTGCTTTATCAAATCCAGCAACCTTCATCTACCACTCCCACAGACATGCTGTTATTCCAGTGCTGCTTCATCCTAAACTCCCTGATACTAACCTCATTTCCCTCTGCTAGCTTTATAGTCTCACCGACTTTACTGATCCTGATTCCATCATTTCTTTACAAGTCCTTTGCCTGTCTGGCTTCACATTCTTATCAGTCTAAACCCTGTGGGGCATCACTCAATCCTCTTGCTTTTTTCTTTCCAGCACTTCTAATGCCAAGCCATAACTGTCAGTATAGTCACCTGGCTTCTCCAGTCCTGCACCACCATTGCTGAATATACACAACAGAAATGTACCTGGACACGCCACATGCACCCAGGCTGGCACAATGAGGAATGGGGGGGTCTCCAGCATCAGGAGGTCACTCCACATATGGTCAGCAACCAGAAGCACAGTCCTGGTTACTTTCCTCTCCTATTCTCTATGGCAGCCATGTACACTGACACATTCTGTAAAGGCTGGCCAGCCCATGGCCACACCTCTCTTTGATAGCTTTCCCTCCTACTTTAAGAAAAAACTGAGTACCACAGACATGCAGTCACTCCAATGTTTCCTACTCCTAAAACCATATCCACCCACAGTGTGCTAGCCAAGCTAAACTCACCATTTAGGTCAGTATTTGTCTGGGGTTTTTTTTTTTATAGCAACTGAGCCATCAAAAAGAGATTATCATTTTGTCATTTTGCTATAAAACTGGTATGTATATTCGATGGGGTTGTGGCAAGCCTTTTCACTTACAAACAAGGAAGATCTTAAGGACATAAAAATAAACAATAAAGTCATCAAGGAGATCCAACTGTCCAGGGCACAGGTGTGGTGCTGCTTGGAGGGCTCCCCTAATCGCAGCCCAATTCTTACACAGCAGTGTGAGGGATGCACCGGATATCCACCTTCCCTTGCTTCTGTGAGACAGCCCACGCAGAAGTGCCTCTGCTTATGCTGATGTCTCTGTTTTTAGTCCCTGGCTGTTTCATCTACAAGTATGAAGGATGAAACTATAACAGAAGCAGCAGACATTTCCAACCACAGACTAAAATATGATGTTAAATAAAAAAAAACCTTGCAGCCATGCCCTTAGACTACAGTCTCAAATCGCCTCTGCTGCCATATCCTCAGAATAGATCTGAAATCTAATTCAGCTCTGCAGTGAGGAAAGCCTGGAGGCGGCTCTGGAGCAGATGGTAGCTGATGGAGCACAGGGCAGCAGTCACTGTTTACTGCTGTGGCCAGAGGTCTCCAGATACATTAGTAGCAGCCTGAGTGATGGCCAGGTGTCAAGTATCACAATGATCTTGCTGGGAATGTTTTATTGTTTAATAAAGTCCTTTTTTCTGGATTAAGTTTTCTATTTTTGTTTTCAGAAAACCAGAAGAAACAAAATTGACCCGCACATCTTGAGGGAAGAAGAAATCTGAAGAAACTAGACTCCATGTCTCCCTGGCAAGACCAACCATGGAAGAAGGAGCTCCTAGGGCCTCACTGTTAAACTGGAGATCAGAGCAAAACTTGGTATTGACATAGGCCATTCTAGTATCCTTGTTAGGAATTCTCTGATCCATTTCCTTGGGGCATCATTGTGAGTGATTCCATCAATTCCAAGTGCTACAGACTGGATCTGGATTGTCCCCTAAGGCACACATGTTAAAGGTGTGGTCCCCAGCCCTCCAATTTCCGGGAGTTGGTAAAACCTTTAAAAGAGAGGACTGAGAATCAGGTCAGTATTTGTTAAAGCAACGAAAGCTAACTAAAATGCCGAGCCAGGGCTTATTTACATTTCTCCTTGGACACTGAAGCAATCTAGGTTTACTTTAATGAAGGCCTTATGATGTTTAAGTTGATGTATCATGGCCCTGAAGCAAGGCCAGCAGATTGCTGTAGCTGCTGGTTTCAAACAGGAGCCCAAAGAGAATTCTTTCTGTGGTCTGTTGGCCATTTCAGAACTTTGGAAATGTAATGGTCAATTCATCAGAAAGAAATAGCAGGTGAGTATGGCGGACTTTAGGGGGCTGCAAGGGAGAGACCCTGGCACCTCAGAACATGCACCGTGCGGTTGACTCGGGGTGCTGGGAGAACAAGGAGCTCTTCCCCTCTCTGGGGGGCGGCTGTGATCCTGCCAGTGCGCGGGCTAAGAATCAAACATCTCATGTCATCCTGTCCCCTGTCCTGTTTCCCCACTGCCTTAGCAAGTGGGAGCCAGTTAACTACACATCTTGTGAAAAGATTGGCTATGTTATTTAGTATGAGCTCCCCATATGCAAAGATATGGACAAGCATTTGGAAGGAAACAAGAGACAATATGACAGATAGTAAAGATCTCTGGTTGTCTAACTTTGAAATTTATGCTTTCTTATGTCCTGTTCTGTTCTGTTGTGTTATTTACCCCCTTTAAAATAAAATTTTTTTAAAAAGTTGATGTATCAACTTGTATGAGTCATGGTGTCTAAGATATTTGATCAGATATCATGTAGATATTTCCATAGAACTTTAAAAATGAGATTTACATTTAAATTAGTGACCTTTAAGTAAATTAGATTGTCTCATCTGACAAATGTCTCATCTGTGGGCAGGCTTCATCCAATCAATTGAGGGCCTGAATTATTGTTGAACTTTTTTAAGCAAGAAGGAATCTGACAGCAGACGGCCTTTGGATTTGAACCACAACATTATATCTTCCCTAGATCTCCAGGTTTACCCTGGACTTGGACTTGCCAGTCTCTGTAATCACATATAAGCCAATTACTTAAAATGTATCTATCTATCTATCTATCAACCAAGAGATTTCTTACTGGTTCAGTTTGAATAGTCCTCCCATTGGTTCTATTTCTCTGGAGAAACAAGCCTAATAGAAACCTTCTATTTATCAAACCACCAGGACATTAGGTGATAAGCACCTATGTAGTCACCAGCCCTGGCAGGATCCCTCACCACACAGGACCATCTCCTGTTATGCAACTTCAAACTCAGGGTGACTTCCAATGAGCACCCCTGCTCATGTACATTGGTATACAGGGATAGCCCACTGTACCACAGGACACACCACAAGCAAAGCCCATCCCAGTCTCCTGGCTTCCACTAAGCTCACTCCATCTGTTTTCTCATCTAGTCATCTCTCTTGCCTGAGTCACTGTTCCATTAGTATATAAGAAATGTCCACCAAAACACAGTCCATTACTTTAGAAAAGTAAAGACATCATGTAGAATATGCCTACATTTAGATTTTGGCTATGGTTTAACCTATTGTATACAGTAAATAATGGTTTGTTTACTTGCCCTAATTCTCACTTCCCAAAGGAAAGTAAAGCAGCTGTATTGACAATCCTCAAGGCCCTGCTTCTGAGTAGAATGTAAGAGGAAATCAGCTGATCTACTATGCACATCTTCCTGAATGATCTCACAAAAGCCCAAATCTGATGCCTTACTCTTTGCTTAAAATCCTTCACTAACTCCCCATTCTTCCAGGACAAGGATCAAATTGTTCAGCATAGCTCACAAGGCCCTTCATAAACCAGTCCCTATGGGATGGGCTGGCCTCACTGTTTGCCATAACCCTACATGATAGCCATTCTAAACTTCCTACAGTTCCCCAAATATAGCAAACCTGGCACTGCCTCCTTGGCCTTTATGTCCTTACCTGCACTTGTCTGCCTGGCAGAGACCCACTCAACTTCCAACACTCTCTTCAGCAGTTCCTCCCGTTTGAAGCCTTGTCTGACTTCCCCCATGAAAACTTTTCCCACTGGGATAACCTCACTGTACCACAGGACACACCACAAGCAAAGTAGGATTAACATTTCATTACCATTTATTGATTTACATCTTTTTCTTGCTCTGCCAGATAATCCCTACCTTAAGAGACAGAGGACTTTCCTTATTTCAACTTTTAACATCCAGTAGCTAACCCTTTGTACAGCAATATAGTAGACACTTTGTGGTTAAAATAACAAATCAATGAATATGTTATTTTTCTGGAGATATAACTTAGTAAGTCCCAAATACTATTTAAGGTAAGTTACAAAAACACTGATAGTATTCCAAGACAAAAGCTTTAAAAATGGTTTTTAAAGAAGGCCAACAGAAATTAAAGGTTTAATACTTGTGAACCCAGCAGTAAAATTAATATACTTGTTAGAAGCTTTCTAGTAAGTACTAGAAATACGAAATTTTTCATGGACCATAAGACAGAAATAAACTGGTAAGGAAATCATAACTAGTTCTGACTTGGTTAGTAATAAAAACTATTCCAAAGAAACCTGACAGTGAACACTATTGTAATGAGACAAACAGTGGCTTTAAACATTTCTTTTTATTAATTTTTTTACACAGGTACTTGCATATGTTTATGGGGGACAGTATGATACTTCAATACATAAATGTGTAATTATCTGATCAGATAACTGGCTTATCTATCACCTCTGACATTTTTCATTTCTTTGTATTGAGAACATTCAAAATCCTTTCTTCTAGCTATTTTGATATATTCCATTAATTGCTGTCAACCACAATTAGCCTGTAGTGTTACTGAATGTTAGAAGTTATCCTACCTATCCAACTGTACTCCTGGCCATCCTCTTCCCATCTCCCCTCCTTCACACACCTTTCAAACAGTTCTTACAATTCATAAGACAGATAAGTTTCCTAGAGATGTTTCTCACAAATTCACTCGTCATACACTAAAAGCTCACCAACACACAATCTGGTAAATCCATTTTCACTGTGATGTGGTTCAAAGTGGGTCTCTCATGGATGGTCAAATTAATATAGAAGACACACTTCAGTGAATCTAAGGATACTGTCCTTAACATGTTTTGGATCACAGGTGACTGAAAATCTGCTGGAGTATAATATACTTTTTCCTCAGAAAAACAACTTGGCACCTAACATTTTGCATATACCTTCAAGGTAATTACGGAAACTAGTATATCCATGGACTTCCAGGTTAAAATTCCCAACACGGAGAAAAGATGTACCACATGTTGCTGATACACGATTCCACAAATGTTATTTCCCTTGGTAGGGTTTTTTAAAGGATGTGGCTCTCTCTGACCTCCCAAGAAAGCAGAATTGTGTGTTTCAACTGTCATTCAGGATGGGCATTAGCCCCTTTATAGAAAAACAGTAGCACAAACGGGAGCATTCACCCATTTCTGGAGGTGACACACCTAGGCACAAGGCCAAGATTCCCAACAATTCTACAACATAAAAGCCCTACATCTGTACATCATTAAGTGTGGCCAAAAATAATTGAGGTCAGAAAGTATTCAAAGTAGGTGTAACCAAACATATCCCAACTATTTACTTTTTAAAATCTCATTAAAACACTCAGAAAATATCTAACCTTAAGTGATATAGCTTCCTGGAATGCTTTCCTAGAAAAATTGGTTGAGCTGCAAAACATGTATGTAAATAACTGCTACAGGAAATATCAGCTACTCTGCTATTAAAAAAAACTAGGTGGAGAGTTTAGCAAAAACTCTAACTTTGATTTACAATAATAACCTAAAACATGACTTTTTGGTGGTTAGTGAGGCACAGCAGAAACACCATTTCTAAGTGTTTGTCCTTCATGAAAAATAATGGCCTGAGACAGGCGTCAGCAAACTCTGTCAAGGTCTAGACAATAAATATTTCAGGCTTTCAGAATTAAGTGACACTGTAATGTGAAAGCAGTTACAGGCAACATCTGAGCAAATAAGGATAGCTGTGTTCCAATAAAACTTTATTTACAAAACAGGCTGTCAGCAGGACTTAGACACTGGGCCTGGGCCTAAAAAGCGCAAACATGGAAAAGTCTCTTGAAGAAAATGTACCTCCTAGCTGGGTGTGGTGGTGCATACCTATAATCCCAGCACCCAGGAGTCTGAGGCAGTTAGATGGTTGTAAATTCAAGACCAGCCTGGGGTACAAAGTGATCCCAAGGCCAGGCTGAACCACATAGTTAGACCCTGCCTCAAAAAGAAAAAAGAAAAAAAAGAAAATGTACTTCTTTTATAAAAGGCTGCTATGAGAAATTGAGTCAAACATGCTACAGAGATCAACATATTAAGCCTGTGTATGTTACTACTTTTTCATTGCAGTATTCTAATTACTACTTACTCTGTTATTTTCTTACTTTGGTAGTCTCAAGTATCTTGGGTTTTTAAAATTTTTTCTTCCCAGAACTCATCTCAAGCTTATTACTTATGTTTCCGTAAATCACCTTTATACCATTTACAAATATCTGACATGTTTTGATATCCAGAGTAACCAGCCATCTACTGATAACTTTTCTATTCTTTCTGATTATTATAGACTCAATAGTGTCTTCATCTGTAAGCTCTTAGGGGTAAACAGTGAAGGTAAACAGTGAACTAGAGGATTGGATTTGTTTCAATTCCATGATATTTTCCCAAGAAGAGTAATACCAGAGTTGCTCTTCAGGAAAGAACAATGAGGTAATTAAATAATTACTCTAGCAAAGAATAATGTTCAATTGATTAGATCATGTTACGAGTTCAACTGTGCTCCAATGTGTTTGCGCCATTGTGGAAGCCCAAACCAGCATACCCCAGTATAGGACTGTAGTTAAAAAACAGATCTCTAAAGATGTGAGTTAAAAAGGGTTTTTAGGGCTGCCCTAATCCAGTCTGACTGGAGGAGGAAATCTGGTCTTACAAAGAGACACCACTGACATGCACACAATGGAAAGACCATGTGAAGAGGCAGCAAAGACAGTAGCCTCCTCTACAGGTCAAGGACAGGCCTCTGAGGAAGCTAAACCTGCCAGCTGCTTGATCTTGGACTTCCAAGCCTCCATAATTTGAGAAAATGAGTATCTGTTATGAGGTCCCCCAGGCTACGGTATTTTGCTATGGTATCCCAGCAAACTAATACAGATAAGATTGGTTAGAAAGCAATGGCAATGCAGTCTGGGCTAGAACTAGAACAGCTGTGGCAAAAATGCAGCAATCTGAATGAGTGAGAAGATACCACAAAGGAGAAATCAACAGTGCTAGGGCAGGAAAGCAAGGACTGGGGAAAATGGCAGAGTGGGTGCATTCATAACAAGTGATAGACCTGTTGTCAAGGAAGATGTCAAAAGACTAAATACTGGGGAGTCAAAAACATCAGCATGTGATTTCAAGCAAAGCGGAGTTTACTTTTAGACACATTTCTGAATGTGAGTTGCTAACCAGTTTCTTAATATATGTTTATCTATCTTGGTCTTAATTTTTTCACAAAACACACACTTGAAATTTACTGAATGATTGGTACCACTTTGTGAAGAAGATTAAAATAAACTAAGCCCAAGTACATTTGCTTTAAAATTTATTTTTTGGTTGTTTTTAAATCTTATGTCACATGCCCTTAACTTCTAAGATATTTCTAATTTTGTTGAAAGGGTATAAATATGCTCTTAAAATATCCATTTAGTTATTCTCTTTGCATTTTCTGCATGTCATAGGTTAATTTGGGTTTTAATCTTCTAAACCCTGACTTTGAGATTCATTCCATTCTTATGTAATATTTATTCTTAAGTTTACTCTATTTTTGTAGATACTATTTTAAAATCGTGAGTTTGTCAGAAAGCTACCTCTAATTTTTTTGTGTTGAATCCAGGGCCTTGTGCAAATTAGAAATGCTACCACAGGCCTATATCCTTACCCTATTTCCACCAAAATATTAAATAATTATTTTATACTAAAATATAACAAAAATTTCCAGTGCAAGTCAAAAGAATAAGGAAATAGATGGCAGAGACCATCTTTGCTAGACACAGTTAAACCTCTGGGAAGAGCTTAAACCATTTCTTAAAAATCACTATTCCTGTTCAAATTCCTGCTACATTATCCATGAGGAATTCTGGCCATGAAGCTGTATTCTAAGCACTAAGAAGTCTAGAATGCACAATTGTTTGTTGTCCTAGACAGAGGTCATGTTTTGAGAAGACAAAGGAAAAAAATTGACTTCCTTCTGTAAAATAAGTAGCACTTGCTTCATAAGTTTATCTTCAAGATTAAACAACTATTATTCGTAAAGCTGGCACAAAACACATTCTCGAAAATTCCACCCATTCAATAAACACTCAGCAAACGCCAGGGGCCTCGGAACACATTGGTGAAGTCAAACCACAGGCTCTCTCTCCTGCGAGAAAAAGGCGTTCTGCCTCATCACCGTGGCCATGTCACTGCCGGTTTAAACAGGACAGAACTCTTCATGAATTTTTTGTCATTCCTCCAAAAAATTATGTGTGCCTTACTTTTTCCATTCTTTACCAGCTGAGATGTCGCTGTAACTATTTTTTAATCTACCACCTGCCATATATGATGTCTCTAGATAAGAACACACTCTACCAAGCCCATGAGCAAAATGGTCTTCCCAATCTCACTTGAATTACATTCCTATCATGTTACTGAGTTTAGAGTGAGGTATAAATATCTGAGGACTTCTAAAACAGAAACACCTTCAGAATAGAATAGATATCTTTCACTTAAGTTTTTACAAATGCCTTATCCCAACAAGAACAAAATTTTAGTCTTACATTGAAAGGTTCACACATTTCCACTGGCTTGAACCACTGGTGATACATGACTATTCCACTGGGCAGCTTGAACCGCTGCTGGTACAAATAGATCTAATCACTTTTATCAGTCTTTTTACTAATAAAATTAGTAAGTCTATGAAAGGACTGAATGTAGTTTCCTGAATTTGAATAATTGCTGCCTCAATATAAATATTAATTAATACTAGTCAGCCAGGCATGGTGGCACATGCCTGTAATCCCAGCACTTGGGAGGCTGAGGCAGGAGGATGACTGTGTTCAAGGCCAGCCTGGGCTACATAGTGAGTTCAAGGCTAGCAAGGCTAGCAGAATTTCATAGCCCTGTTTCAAATAAATCAAAAAAAATCAAAATTAATATTACACCAATTAAAAATTATTAGTTAAATTTATGTATTTCATTTAATTAAAAGAAATTTATTTATATTCATTAATTTCTTTAAAATGTAAAGGCAGCTTTAAAATGTAAAGGCAGAACACTCAAAATGTCATAACATTTGGCTTTTTTTGCAGCCACAGTGGCAACTGTTTTTTCAGACAGTTTGATAACATTCTCTATATCCCTTGCCTACATTTCCTGACAATCCTAAGTAAGCTTCTACAAAGTGAATGTTTAACTAATTTGTGCCCATAGCATTTTTTTGCAAATAGTTTATAAATCATTAATTCTCCAGATTTTAATATGGAAATATTACAAGATTATACATAGGCATTTACAACAAATAGGCTGTATTACAATTTTTGAATGTCATTTTAATGTTTAACTTAAGGAAGGGAATTATGATGGTTTCTGATCAACTAAATCAGTATCTTCCTTTGAATTATTTTCATCAAATATGAGAGCAGGTTTTATGTTTCTAGGTTTTCCTATCATCAATGTGCATGTATGATTTTTACAAATCATTAACATAAAACCAATTTTTTAATCAGTCCATTAAACATATTTTACACAAGAAGAATTTTCAAAACACGATTTTATCATGTTTTTGCTTATAGTGGTAAAAATTTACAATTTGGCTGTACTGTGCTGCAAAAATTTTTTCGTTTTGCAAAATTTCTTATGCTAGTGGTATACTTGAATAATAACCATTTGCATATAATGTGCAGTGTTCAAACAATAAACTGTTCATTAATTTCAAAACATCGTAAGAATGTTATGCTTCAGGGTCTAGGGATTTAGCTCAGTGGCATAAACACCTGCCTGGCAAGTGCTAGGTTGTGAGTTTGATCTCCAGTACCAAAAAAAAAAAAAGAAAAGAAAAGAAAAGAAAAGAAAAGAAAAGAAAAGAAAAGAAAAGAAAAGAAAAGAAAAGAAAGAAAAAAGAAAATGTTACACTTCAAAAGGTTTGTACTTTTTCCAACACAGGCATGTAAATCATAGGTGTAACCATTAGGCAAACATAATTTATATAATCTACTCCTGTGCTGTTTTGTGTTGATACATTGGTAAAAACACAGACATCTTCACAATAAAAATCATACTTTTATCTTTCACTACATTTTTTCTAGGGTTTACTGTATTCTCGAGTATATTAATAATTCTTCCACGATTTTTCTAAGTTCATTCAAGGGCTCCTCAGTTCTACATGCGGTACTGTCAGAGAAATATAAACAGTTGCCAAAGTGATCATGTTGAATGACATTTTTTACATATCCATAGGCATACTTATTATTCTCAGGTCAACACAATCTAATACCTACTAATACCTAGTAATGGTACTATCCTCATAATTATTAATACACCTATAAAATTTTTCATCTCACTAACTACAAGATTCCCAGCACTATTGACGCTTTTGTTTTGCATGAAAGTTGCACTGTATGGCATATATACTTTTTTCATCTAGAATTTCAAAGATATTATTGGACATGAGTAATTTATACAACACAAAAGAATCACTTTAGTTAATATTAGAAGTTCCATGTTTCATAGTTCTATGCGCTCACATTTTATCGCGTTTCTATTCTCACTGTCATTCTTCTTCCTGCCCTTCTACATTCACATCCAAATCCATGCTACGTTCACATGTGCTGGCCACAAGATTACATTCAACTAATTCTAATGCATCTTCATCTGAAGAATAACAAGTGGGTCATGAGCTTATCCTCTGATGAGCTATATTTACAGATTCATCTGAAGATTTATGTAATTTCCGTATTTGACACTCTTAAAGGGAAACAATTTTATAAAACTAAAACACTCTTAAAATTGAAAAATAGATAATATACACATACGTACATAATATAGATTACTTACAAATGAACATAAGAAGAGCCACTGAGGAATAACAAAAGAATAATAAAAGAAAAATTTACCAGTGAGATTACTAATAATCTGGACATGAAACAATGATTGGTTTTGTTTGAGTCTTACATTAACAAAAGAGCATACACAGGTTATTATATAACATCAGACAATGAAATCCAATTCAGAGTTGTATGACAGTGAGAAATACAAACTATGGCCCCACTGTGAACATGTTTAAACCTTAAGTATGACTCGAAATGCCTCCAAATGTCTCTCTGGTAAGATGAAAAGAATAACAGAAGAGAACCAACAGTGCAAAACACACAAGTAGACCATTCTACAATCAGAATCTCAAAATCAAGAGAGATATTTTCTCCTGTAACCATCCAATTCGAGTAATCACCCAGCCAATGAATAAATGACACCTCCCCCAACATATACATGCACATCCCAACTCCAGTTGAGCAGGAAATAGCTATAAGAAGTCAATGATACTTGGTATATTTGGCATAATCAAAACAAAACACCATACAAGCAAATTAACAACATAAACACCATACAAGCAAATGAACAACATAAACAAAAAAAATCAGGGCAAGTGATAGGAAAAGTAAAATATATGACAATATAATCCAACACCTACGACAAGCAGTAGGTGTTGGATTATATTATATATACATTATATGCTACATATAATATTTATGGTAATAGAATCCTATTTATAATGCAAAACAAAGTGCTCATTGAGTGATAAAAAGTGATCTTCGAAATCAAAATCTCTTTTACTCTTCCCCATTTCCTATTTATGTACCCAAAAACACATGAATTGTTTTCTGTTTGCAAAATGATTCAGCTCAGAAAGGAATAGAAAAAGTCTGGTCATTCAGTAATTTTTCCCACCCAGCCTTGCAGACATCACATCACAAAGACTACACTTGAGTCACTTTGTCTTACAATTTCTATCCTTCCAAGAGTTTTATAGAGTGTGGTGAGAAATACTAGTGCAAACCTGAATTAATACTGAGATGAAACTATTGGTACATTTACCACAGCCAAAAAGGATACTGAGAATGGTACTCAAAAGTTTTCAATCTTAAGTCACTGCCTTTAGATTTGAGAGAAAGTTGGCCTAATAACAGTGTTTGATTTTCCAGGTCTACTTCCTTAAGTAGAGGATTAAAACCAGTTCTAGAAGTAAACATCAATACTAGACAAAAAAATATAGATATATCAATAGCTAAAGAAACGTTCACAATAAAAAAGTGATTCTTAGGGAAAGGAAGCCACCCACTTGCTCGCTGCCCTGGTGGGCAGCTGTAAGCCTACCTGTGTGCAGGCTGAAAATCAAACATACCCTTCCCCACCCCCCGTTAGCAAGTGGGAGCCAGAAATCTGAGCATCTCTTGGAAGGTTGACCATATGCAATACAGCAAATAAGGGGGATTTCCTTCCACCATCTCTTTGAAGGAAAATATTTTTATCACTGTTTTGCTTTGTTTTGATTAATGATATTGCTCTATTCAATATTCTGTTTTGATAATTTCTGTAATGTCCTGTATTTCCTTTGATTTTGCTATACCTGATTGAAAGAACAACTATTGTGAAGATAACGAGATATACTAGTACCTACTAGTACTGTTATCTGGGTAACCTGCTGTGAATTTCTGTACCAATTTCACTACACTGTCTCAATTGGCTTTGTTCCATCTTGTTCTATTGCGTTTTACTACCTTCAAAATAATTTTAAAAATATTTTTAAAGTGATTCTTGCAAATGATTGAGCTTTACCTTTATTGCTCTCTTGGAATAAAATAAAAGGTGTTCTCAGAAGAGAAGTACAGTGCTACTATGTTCAACCTACCTACAGTATTTTACATGCCTCATAATATTGTGTTTGTGCTTGTTTATTTAAAGTTCTAGCTCATTTGACAAATGCAGGTTAAACTCGTCATGGGCCTCAAACTGGTCATTCTACAGCACAGCCAAGGGGAACCTAGCATGAGTAAATTCAGCCTCAGACTCCTCAGAACAGAAGAGTAGAAAACTGTTGTGTACTACTAGCTATTTTTTAAATGAATATTCCTTACCACCTAAGAATTTCCAATATAACTAGAAGACATGAAATTAAAACACAGCAAACTATTAGAATTTTACATAGCACATAAGGATAGCAGATACTGGATGATGTGAAAGCAGTGGAGGACTGATCAGGACTGGGACGTGTGAGATTCTCCAGCTCAGGGATCTGCCTGAATAAGGGCTAAGAGGAATGCGACAGGAACTAAAATGGAAGTTTATCTGGTGTCTGGTTAACTGGGCAAGCAGTCTGAGCAGCCACGGTGGGTGAGGCTGGATACAGAGAACAAGACGTGCTCTTTACCTACAAGTTGCTCAGAGACCCAGTGCAAGAAACAGACACATAAACAGACAAGAAGTATTACATTCTGTAGCAGAGTACATACCAACTATGGGGCAACAGAGATAGAAACCATTAATTCTCCCCGGTAAGGAAGGAGCACATTACACAGACTTCTGAGATAGTTCTTAAAACACTTTTCTAGAGAAAGGTAAGAACAGAAGTGGGGGGAAGGGATAGATAAGAAAAAGAATTTTCCAAAAACAAGGATCATACTAGGAAAGGTCAGTTGCTGAAATGGTGACGTTTCTGTCACGTCAGAGAGACTATATTTGTATGATTTGCTTTGTTGATACTGGGAATTGGCAGTTAGGACCTTGTGCTTGCCAGTCAGGTATGTGCTACTAAGCTATGTCGCCAGCCCTTACAGAGACAATGTTAAAGCGGAATGTTGGCAGCATCGTGGGAGAATGGGCAGCAAGAGGAAGGAAGTAAGACTGAGCAGGGAGCTTGTATTTGAGAAGGAAAGCTGGGTGGGTTTGTTTAATGCTTAAGATGGCAGGAAAGGTCAGACAGGGAAAATCAAGATGATGGGAAAAAGCATCACCACTAAGCTTAGGAAACACACAGGAAGACAAGCAGGAAGGCATCACAGACAACACATAGGTGTCTAGCTTTGGAGACTACAAGAACAATGTCACTACACGCAGAAATTAGTAGCAAGGTTATTAGTTTAAGAAAATATTAGGTCCCGTTAAATTGAAGCTGTGATGGTGCACCTGCCCTTCGAGCAGCACGAGACACACAGGGAGTCAGAACAGAGACAGGAAAAAATGAGCTGCTGTAGACATATAAACTAATACACAGAAAGGAGGACAGAGGGTCAAACCCAGAGCCTTCAGGAATAGGAAAGAGAGTATGGAAGTAAAGACAGTTGGATGAGTGTCAGGAGAACCCTGCTGGCGTAGTGATGAAAGCCAAGCAATTCTCCAGAAGTCAGGGGCAGGCCATAGTACCCTATGTCAGGACAGGATGACAAACTGGAAAAGGCTACACGATTGAACTGGAAGACCACAGATATTCTCATAAAGAATGCTTTAATTAGAATGCTGGGTCAAAATCTGGAGTGAATAAAAGTTAAAGTATGGGATTTTAGGATATAAGTCACAAAAGAATGAACCACCGTATGCAGCACCCCTAAGGAGCGTTTATATCACACACTGCATGATAAAAATGTTACACACTTTTTTAAGGAATTAAAATGCCTAATAAAAATTCTATTTTTCCTGAAAAATGATTATACTCTTTTATAAATTATTCTACGCACAGCCAACAACTAGCCTCCAAAATTCCCAAGTATTTTCCAAATATGACTTTGCAGTAATCATCTCCAGCAAAAACCTGAACACATGTCTAAATGTACATGTCCCTATATCAAGAGAACTGTGAACCTCATCTAAGCTTTACACAGCACAAGGCCCATGAGTAATTAGTCCATGGAGAATGCTTTCATCATTCACAACATTTAGGGATCACTCCCTCCATTACAGGTATTACGCTTTCTAATGATGAGATGGAGAAGTGACAGTTCCTATCTTAAGGTACCAGTATCTTTTCACAGTGCGTAAATTACAAAAAGAATTCAAGCACAGAATTCAGTCAGATCACTGTCACTCTGTACAAAACACTTCTTTCTTGACTTACTAATTATAAATCTTCATTATAAATAACACTCTATATAGTTTAATTATAAATTAAATCTGGTTTATTCCTTTCAATAGTTTGATTATACCTGGAACATAATACTTAACAGTCATATATCTTCAATTCATTTTTTTTTAAATCTCCAAAAATACCTTGAAAAACATCTAAGCTTTCATTTCAAAATCCTATTGGCTGATTCAACTTGGATATTAATTTGGGGGAAGTCAATAACCCTTTGAAAACATACACACACCTCACAGATTTCTACAAATGAATGAGGAAGCATTAGGGTTACACCGGTCAAGTTATTCTGTGCATGCAGAGTGAGAGTTCAAGTAGGATGAAACGTAAGTCAAACCTTGAATATAGGCTGGCCGCTGCATCTAGGCCTTTTACATTTCTTTAAACTAAAAACATCCCACAGGGGCCTAGAACAGGACTAGCCTGGCTCCTAAGAACCACACATTCTTACTGGCTCAATGAGTGAGGTTCCCTGGCAGTCACCTTTGTCATCCTCTCCTAAGATCCTGTGGCTATTAAATAACCTAGTTTAGAGGGCCTCTTTGGCCATAATTATTAGTGACTTTGTTAAGGTTAGCTCTTGCATTATCTTTTCTGAACAGTGCATTTAATGAGGAACCAGTGAAAATTATAGTGTCACAATGGCATTTTCTAGTCATATAACTAAAATTCTATTTTGATGACATTACTCTGAATTATTTTACAAATCCTAAGCATTAACGATTTACTGAGCACTATAATAAAACAAATACAAGACTAGATCTCTGACTTTGGTGTGCAGAAAATGACAAGCTTAAAAACAGAACAGAACATAGTCGTTTGGATAGAAAATGCTAATGCGGGTAAGATTTGTGTCCAGAAGAGTGCACTTGCTTTGCTCCATTTCACGGTCACAGATTCTTACCCCAGGGCAGCCTTCTTACAGATGTGTACTACAGGACAAACAGAGGTCCAAGCAGGGTTTGGAAAATCAACAAACACTGGAATTGGAAAAATACACAAAGACTATGGCACATGTTACTACCGTCTTGTCCTATGAGCTCTCGTGGCTTGAAAGGGAAGTTCCAGTAATGTGAAACTTTAAATTTCCTTTTCAGCATCACAGATGGTGATTTCTATAATCAATGTGAAGATGAATAGTCAAGTTTTTGCTCATAACAAATGGCTCTTGTTTTTTTTTATTATATCTGTAACATTCTATTTTCAAATTAAACTTTAAAATCATGGCCATCCATGTACAGTGGGGTCTTAAATCAAAAAGAGAATACATGTAGAACCTGATTGTTATACCACTGTCAAAGTCTAATTAATTACATAATGGTCATTTTATAAACACAAAAAAAGCCCTCAGGGCATGTCATGAAGGGATGTTGCCTTTCCTAGGCTGAAGTCATTTGGCATCAAATTCATTTTAAAAGTCTCCCAAGGTGTGGTAATACCTATGACTCACAATGAAGCATCCTTTCATTGGTAAACCAATTACATGATCTCCAGGATTAAACAAGTTATTAGATCCTGACATCATTTGTTTACTGCAAACAAACAGCATTACAGTAAATATCATGTCTATTAAAGCAAGTTAGTGGGACCCACTACCAGACATTACTGAAGCTGGTAAAAAAAAAAGAGAGATCTAGGGCCAGGGATTTAGCTCAGTGGCATAAGCGCCTGTCTGGCAAGCACGAGGTCGTGAGTTCAATCCCCGGCACCAAACAACAACAACAAGGGAGAGCGATCTAGTATTATTAAACCAAAGATTTCATTTACCCAAGGGCAATGGTTACCTGAAGGTCAGGAGGCTTTACCCAAATACAACCCAAGGCAACTGAAGGAACTGTGAACTACTGAAAACTCCTCAGAGGGGTTATAATCTCAGTATCTAGATCTAGGAGGTCTAGCCAAAGTCAAGCCAGAAGGCATTCTCTGTGACTGAATGAAAGACAGCATACAGGGCTGCAGGAGGACACAACTAGGAAACAGGGGGCCAGGTGGCAAGAAGTCTAGCCAGGAGAATAATCAACAAGTAACCTCAGACAACTGGCTACTGTCCGTCTGTCTGTCATACTGGGGACTGAATCTAGAGCTTTCACACAGAGATATAATCCTTTTTTTTTTGAGACAAGGTCTAAGTTTCCCAGGCAGCACTCAAATTTTCAATCCTCTTGCCTCAGTGTTCCAGGAGCTGGGATTCCAGGCATGTGCCACTATGTCCAGCAACTGATTACTTTGCTAAAGTTCAGTTTCCTCTTCTAAACAGACTGGTGAACTAGAAAGTCTAAGACCTCCAGTTAAATATCACATGCCCATGTTTTCTTATGGGTGACACTGTGCAGAATGCAACAGTGGCAAACAGCACAGGAGTCAGGCCAACCCGAACCCCATCCTGGTTCCAGAGGACACTGGACAGATCCCTCAGCCTCTCCAAGTCAGTGTCATCGGATGCCTAAATAGCATGATCAATAGGCAGTCACCTGTTAGGAGAAGCCCAAGGGTAGACCTAGCACTTCCACCTTCATTTTTCCCCCAAATAAGAGCAATATGGAATAAATTTCACGCTCAAGGGGACATAAGCAGCATACATTTCATTTACTATACTCCACATGTTGCAGAAGCTACTCAGGAAAAAATGTGCTCTCCTGAAACTCTACATGGCTCTCTGCTTTCCAGCACCCCCTTGCTGTCACACACTCCCCTGGACATCAGGGAGGCCTGCTGAAACTGGACACCAAAACAAAGGCAGGTGCGCAGCATGTATGCTAGGAGCAGAAGCACTGCAACCAGGTTTTTTCCTTACTGATGCATCTGGCTTTTTTCAAGGCTCTCATGTGAAATAAAGATTACTCTAGGACTGTAAGAAGCATGCCAGAAAATTGGCTCTTTTGAGTGAAAACTCATGGGCATACTCAGGTGTGATGTGAAACTTGAGTTCACTCACCTTCCATCTCTCCTTTTGGACCCTGTCCCACATCTTTTCCAGCTTCATCCTCTTCTGCCCCTGATCACCCCATTCCATCCAGCACCCCACCATTCACTTAATAGGCTTCAAAGCATCCCTCTGCAAACCACTCCCTCTGATCAGCGTTGGGGAAAGAAACTGCACTCATGATTTAACTCACAGTAAATGTTACAAATGAGCTCAGTCCTTCAGTTATTTGCATTTTAGAAGACATCTATGCAGAAAGCATCGTGTTAAAGGAATAAATCACCAATGACAGGTTTTCAGGTCAATTGGACCAGTTTAAGGAATAACGCTATGAGCTTTTCAACTTTCCTAACAAATCTAGATACCTAACTTATAATTCTGTGGAAAATTGTGGTTACTGTTAAATATGCTTTCATTTCTCCACATTTGCTGGCTGGTTTTGTTTGGGGAAATGTGTGGTTGAGAGGACATTTTATGTCATGCCATAGTCATTTTTTTCCTTTTATTTTCCCCATTGGTCTCCCCCTGATTTGGTCAACTATGAATATACCATGCACATGCAAGCAGACTGTACTGCATTTAACTTACATCTAGGTTAGGCTACACAGACATGATCTCAATTCAGTTTGGGGTTTGTAGACTTGTGAATTACCCGGTAAAAGGTTTCCTTTAAAACAAAATTAGTAGTCTAAACAAATCTGGGCAAGTTATTCCACTCCTCACATTTAATAAATTGTCTTTTGCGCCTTACAAGTTGGTAGGGTTCTCAACGTCAGCATTAATGATATTTTGGGGTCAGGAAATTTTTGGCGGGACACTACCCTGTGCATTGCAGGATGTTTAGCAGCATCCCTGGTCTCTACCCTGGTGCCCAAGAGGATGTTTCCAGGTTAGGACAGCTAAAAATGTTTTCACATAATATCAAATGTACCATGGGAGGCAAAAGCACTCCCATTTAACTACCTGAGTTAAAGTAAGATTACAACAGTGAATCTAATTCATAGTTGGAAAGAAAAGGTTAACCTTGTTTTTGCAAGGGTAATAATGTGGTACACAATTCAGAAGTATCCCCACTCACTAGCTGCTGCATAGTTTTATTCTAAGGCAAGCAGCTTCAATAAAAAATGGTTCAACTGGGCTGGGGATTTAGCTCAGTGGTTAAAGTGCTGCCTCACCAGTGCAAGGTGAGTTCGATCCCCGGTACCAAAAAAAAAAAAAAAAAACCAACAAAAAAAACTTCTCCACAAAAATGATTCAATAGATAATTTTAAGAGTATTAGATGTCCTAAGAACCTAATTTGGAAGTTACTTCTTCTGCCCATTAGTCATGACATGCTTTTTGGAATAAGTTTTAGTTTTAGAATAAAACTAAATGGAATAGGTATGCAACTTGCCCTAAAATTAGTTGAGCTAATATAGCAGACAACTGCAGAACAAAACTTCAAACACAGAGGTATATTTACTGAAATCTACTGGAACAGAGAGATAGCATTAACTCTCACATTAAGTTAAAAGCATCTTTTCAGTTTTATTGCATAAAGTGATTGACAAATATTAAAAATTATAACAGGCCTAAAAAATATAAAGACTTTCATCATCTCTTCTTAGTTCCTAATTTGGAAGTAATAAAGACCTAATTAATACTATGTTACATAGGAGGGAGAAATCCTAATGTACTATTGCACGGTAGCAATACAGAAGTGGTCTATAACGTATATTTCAAAAAGCTAGGATTTTTAAGTTTCTACCATAAAACAGTGAATGGATGTTTGTCCTAATTTAAACTTTAATACAATGTATCATACATGTTACTCCATTAATATGTCCAATTTTATCTTTTTATGTGTTAGTTGGAGAGCAAATTTAATTTTTTTAAAGACCTAGCAAATATAAAAGTGTATTTCCCATTCCTAGGTCAACTGTTCGATAGTAGAGCATTCTTCCCCACTCCCAGGGTAAATGGAATGCCATTTCTAGCCCCCTTCAATGAAACTCTGACCCCTGGCCACTCTTTTCTGGAGCAAAGGGAGAATCAGATTCTTTCCCTGGGACCCATAAAAGAAAGAATGCCAGGACACAAGAGGAGCTTTTAAAACAAATTTACAGAGCAAATTAAAATACACGTTGGTTCTCACTCTCATTCCAAATGCTAGAGTACTGAGAGATTTTAAGTGCTTTTCTTCCTCTTTTCCCTAGACCAGAGGCTCTGAGAGCATGGTTCTCAGATCAGCATCACCTGGAACCTGTTAGAAAGGTCACCTTTCAGACCCAACCCCAGGCCTAGGGACCCACAAACTCCGGAAACAGGATTCGGCAATGTTATAAATCAGCTCCAGGTGATTTTGATGAAACTCCAATGTTTGAGAACCACAAATGTTGTCTATACCCGCAAATAGATTGCTTTTATTTTTTTTATGGAAAGCAAAAGTGTAACTCTCATTTCATCCTTCAACCTTCTGCAAGTCACATACTATGGCCACTTTAGGGATAAGAAAACTGGCTCTGCGGCTAAATGCTGCTCAAAGTCCCAACGGTATTAAATGCAGGTGGAAGGTGTTTGTACTCTTCAATACAAGAACAAAGATTTGTCGCAGTTCATAATCAAAACCAGGGGAACTGTTTCTTTGTTTTTTGTGTGTGGTCTTTTTCGGCTTTCATCAACCGGAAAAAAAGAGAAATGGGCGACAGTAATGTGCAAGAATGCCTCGGGGTCTCGCTGAGTTGGAACTTCCGGGCAGGTCTTGCAAAGGTGCGTATCCTGTAAAGAACTGAAAATGCTGCCGCGGTCCCTCCGCTCCCCGCCAGCTCACCTCTCTGGGGACCAGACAACGCCGACGCGACAGGTGGTCTGCGCCAAGGAGGACCCTGCAGATCCGGCCCTGGGCCCTAACCCTAAGGCGCAGCCCAAAGCTCCGGGGACAGCTAACCCGACACCGCAGCTTGCAAGAGGAGGGCGCGCGCGGTGAACCCGAAACCGCCGGGCGCGGCGAGGAAACCGCAGGTCGGGGCGGGGGTGGGGAGCCAGGCGCCTGGGGCGCCCGCCTGCACTCACTGTGAGGGTCGCTCTTCTCCCGGACCCCGTCCACGCGGCCGTCGGGGTGGATGCGCAGGAAGAAGCCTCCGTTTTTGCAGTAGAGCCGCTTTGGGTCCTTGAAGTGGCCGGGCGCGAAGGCGCCGCCGTCGCCGCCCTCCGGCAGGGCGGGCAGCGTGGTGATGCTCCCCGCGGCCATGGCCCCGCCGGGGTCGCGCCGGGCCTCCCGAGCCGCCGCGGCAGCCGCGCGCGCCGCCGCCGTGCCCCGGCCCCGGCCCCGGCCCCCGACCCGCTCGGGGACGCGGCCCCGGCCCCGGCCCCCCAGCCTCCTGCCCGGCGGCGCCCGCCCGCGGGCCCCCAGCCCTGCGCCGCCCGCCCCGCCTGCGCTCCGGCTCCGCCGCCCCGAGCTGGGTCCCGGGACCCGGTCTCTGCGGCCGCCGCCTCCAAGCGGCAGCTCTGGGCTCCAGCTGCGACCGCGGCCACCGCGTCCGCCGTTCTGGCCTCGCCACCCCGCGCGTCACAGCTTCCACGCCTCCACCCAGACCCCGGCGCCCTCCCCGCGCGCCGCCCCCCACGCGCTCGCGGCTTTGGGGCGGCCCCCTGGTCTGCGCCTCGGCTGCAGCACGCACGCGCGCGACCCCGGTCCGGTAGCCCGACCTCGGTGGGGGGCGCGCCTGGCCCCCTGTCCCTGGGCGGCCCCGCCCGGGGGTACCTGGAAGGTGCACCCAGATCCGGCTGCCCAGCCCCGCCAGTCTTTCCCCACACTGCGGGGCTCGCGCTCTGCCGCCAGCTGTGGCTCGACTTTTGCAAGTTTAAATGCCACTTTGTGCCCCGTACGTTTTCCTTCCTGGAGTTTTAAAGCTGAGAAACTGTTTAGGAACCCACATGTTTAGGAGCCCACAGAAGCAAAAGAGTTGGAAGCAATAGAGAGTTCCCTTGCCCGGTTTTGAGAATCTCTGGTCACCAAAGGATGAGCTCTATTCGTGGGGCACAAACAGTTAAAATGAAAGGTCTGGGCCTGAAGAAGATTACCAACAAACAAGAGAAAGAGGCCCGGAGAAGGAGCCCACTAGGTGGCCGAGGTTCCCTTTACCGAGCTACTACTGGCTTTAGACAGCGTAGAAAGATGAACCTGGCCTTCTGTCTTTGCGCTAGAAGCGGATTGAGGTCTTTAAACCCTTAAAACCCGGAGCTGCAGTTTGAGCTAGCTAAATTGTTTCTTGTTTCCTGGAGAGTATAGTTTTCTGAAATGCCCAACAACAAAATTGAAGTTAATCGCATTTTATGACTTTGAGTGGACTATAACAGGTAACTGATTAGCAAAATATCCTTTCAGAGAATTCACATCTATTGAGGGCCTACTGCGTGCAAAGCATGGGTTAGTGCTGTGGGAGATGGTGACTCAGATAGGATCTTCCCTGACAGTGTGCACACTGGGAGTGTGAACAACGGGCAAACCAGTAGAAGTGGCCAGGGAAACTCAAGTAGGGGAGAGGCAGGAGATGCCGAGAAGCTTCTAGAACAGAAGTTCCTCCGTAAACATGATGAGTTGCAAAAGGTCATAAGTGGGTTTGTCCTTCAGTCGGAGGCGGCCTGAGTATTTTTAGGAGCCAAGCGTACTCTTTTTCCCTGGGCTGGTATATATTATGTAGGGGAGGAAAAATTGTTTCCTTTCCCAATGATATGTTCGTGGCTGAAGCCTCTGTAAATAAGAGACTGATCAAGAAGAGGAAAACATTAATTTATTTAATGTAAGCATTATGTAACAAAGAAGACTTGGGAAATGAACCAAAGAAATAGGGAAAGCTGTATATTTTTTATGCTTGGTTTGATAAAGAAGTAGATAGTTGTGGGTAATGATTAGACGCAGGGAATACAATTGGATAGCAATAAATGGTGGGGGGAGTCCTCTTTTGTTCAGATTCTCCTGTCCTTCTGTCATGGGACATAAGATATGCCCTTCCTCCCAGCATAGGAAGGGCACCTCGCCGATGAGGGGCCTGTAATCTGCTTCAGAGACAAGTGGAGAAAGGTGGGCATGAGCTTCCCACTCCTGCTGTTTTCTCAAATACCAAGTGGGATAGTGCGTCCCACGCGCCATAAATCCTGACATATCTTTTTTAGAATGGATTTTCATCTTCACTGAAAATCAGCTGAGTAATTACCTCACTTCCAGATGTTCCTGTAGCTGAGAATCCTTCCTGCTATGGCAGGGCTCCAGCTCTGTTATGAAACCTGAACATTCCAGTTGCAGAGGGATAAATCTAAGTCATAATATGTTGTAACAATATTGCCTCAGTCACTTTCCTTGGTGGGACAAAAGACCCAACACCCACAATTTAAAGGAGGAGGCGCTTATTTGGACACAATTTCAGAAATTTCAGTCCATGCTCCGCCGCCTCCAAAGTAGAAACTCACATCAAGGGAGGGTGTGAAGGAGGAAAAGTGCTCCTGTCATGGTACCCAGGAAGCAGAGAGAAGGGAGGAGCCAAGGAGGGAGAGTCACCCTTCCGGGTGAGCCCCCATGACCACCTGTTCTCACCAGACCCCACCTCCCAACAGCACACTCAGTGGCTGAACTCACAGGTAGATGAATCCAACAGTGAACACAGGATGCCCATGATCCAGCTACCCTCCAAAAGCTCTGCCTCTGCGTGCATAACTTTGGGGGAGGGGGTCATTCTTGATTAACCAGAACAAATGGTATCCAGTAATTTGGGGAACCACTATAAGAAGTTAAATAATTTACACCAGCCACATATTTGTGGAACTGCATTCTGTGTTGTTGTTATTTACTTCCGAACCCTGCTGAGGAGCTATTTCAGCAAATGGCTAATCTAAGTCTGCCGAAGTCTGCTTTTCTAAGATAAGTAGCATTAATTCCAAGAAATGGTTAATATGGGTGTCTCAAATTGCTACCAGACCCCACCCAACACATAAACTGTCCTTAAAAGTAAGTACCTAGCTGTCAGCCAAACCATGAGCACTTAAATGACTTCCATTCTCAAATAATTATCTAACTATAAGGATAAATATAAATAAAAGGTGAATTCTTATTTTTTATTTTATTTATTTATGTATTGGTACTGGAGATCAAACTCATGACCTCACGCTTGCCAGGCAGGCGCTTAGGTCGCTGAGCTAAATCCCTGGCCCAAAAGGTAAATTCTATAATAATCAGAACTAGGGAAATCTTATAAGATGGTGAACACAAAACTCATTATTTAAATGAGTCTCTGTTCCAGTAATAGTGAGTTAGATATTATAAAGGAGACATGAATAACTTTGAGCTTAATGAGAATTGTTCAGAGTCTAATGATGAAAAGTCCAAAAATTTAAAGGAAGTGTAAAAAAAAACCACCTGAAATATTCTTGCATAGAAGCAGAACTATGTAAAAGCCTCCAAGCATAGTTAGAAATTTAAAACAGTACTGGTTTAACTTTTAGCACAATTCTGAAGACTATAAAGTGTATGAGAATATAGTCCTTTTCTTTCTTTCTTTCTTTCTTTCTTTCTTTCTTTCTTTCTTTCATTATTGGGAGAGGAATGAAAGGTTTTTAAATAGACCAAAATGATCACTGGACTTTTCAGTATAAAATTAGGTATTGTGTAGGCTATCTGATTTCTGGGTTTTCTATGATTCTCAATGTCTTTGAATTATTTTACAATTTCTTTAAATTGTAGATAACTGATAAGATGCAAATGAATTGTGTTTGGGAGGACATTTATTTCCCTTCCCTACTTGTGCAATAAGCCAGTTTGTATCTATTTGTAAGGTCGTTTTGGCATTCATCTGTTTTTATATTTGTTACCTGAATTCTCTTTCAAGCCTGTTGTAATATCTTACTGGTTCCCTCATTAATTAGTGAACCATATAAAATCTTGATATCTGCATTGAATATAAATGTTCTTTCATTTGATATCTGCAATAAAGTCAGGGTTTTACTTTTGGAAAATTTATGCTTTAAAATAATAAAATTAATGTGGAGAAATTTGCATTCTCGGCTAAAGGTATTATAAACCTATTATATATAAAATATTAGGAACCAAGCAAGGGTAGAGTCTATAATCCTAGTTACTCAGGAAGCTAAGGCAAAAGGACCTTAAGTTCAAGAGCAGTCTGACAACTTAGTAAAACTTTGTCTCAAAATATAAATAAATAAATAAATAAATAAATAAATAAATAAATGGAGTCAGGGTTGTAGCTCAGTGATAGTGTGCTTGCATAGCATGCGAAATGCTCTATATTGAAAGAAAAATCATTGTGGCATTAATGGATATAGTGACTAAAAGATCACTGCAATAATTAAAATTTCAAACGTACCCAAACTGTTATATAATAAGCTAGTACCTAGTACCAAAACTTTAAAAAAAAATTTAGTATCATTAGTAGTTAAAAACATGTCAGATAAACCTCCAAAACAAAAACATAGAATGTTATAGCTTCACTTATAAATTCTATGAAATATTTTTAAAGGTATTAAAATAGTTCTTTGCTAACTGAACTGAAAAAAATACAAGAGGGAATATTTTTTACTTATTCAATGAGACCAGTAATATTCTTATACCAAAAGCAAAGATATGACAAGAATAGAAACCTACAAACTATTCCCTTATTAATTCTTTTTTGTTTTTTGTTTGCTTTGTTTTGTTTTGTTGAAGCCAGGTCTCACTGTGTTGTTCAAGAGAGGCTTAAAACTCACTGTGCAGCCCAAGCTAACCTCAAACTAGTGATTGTTCTGCCTCAGCCTCCCTGGTGCTGGCCTATAGACATGCACTGCCACACCTAGCTTCCTTTATTAATATTTCTTCAATGAAACACTATCAAGCAGTATCCTGCAACATCTAAAAGAGATTGTACATCATGTCTAAGTGGAATTTATCCAACGAATGCATGGTTGGTTCAACATAGGAAAATCATTCAGCATAACACACAAATTAGTAGAATAAAATAGGAAAAACTACATGACTATCTTAATAGACATTTTAAAAACTATTTGAGAAGATCCATAACACTTACGATTTTTAAAAAATATAACTCAAAATTGGAAAAGAAAGAAGTTCAGTTGATATGAAGAGTACTTAAAAAAGTAAACTCAGGCTAACATCATACATAAAATGGTAAAAAAAAAAAACTGAAAACTTTCCTCATAAGAGTAGGAACAAAACTAAGACTTTTATTCTCATTGTTCCTATTTAATATTAACATTCTACAAGAGCAATTAGACAAGAAATGAAATAAAAGGCATTCAGAATACAAAAGAAGAAATAAAATTATCTCTGTTGGCAGATGGTGTTATCTCATATATAGAAAACCATAACAATGTACCAAACTGTTACAGCTAATAATTTCAACAAAGTTGGAGAATATAAATCAGTACATAAGAATCTGCTTTATTTCCATATACTGACAAAGACTAAAAATGAAATTAAGAAAATAATTCCATTTATAACAGCATCATAAAGAACAAAGTACGTAGGAATAAGTTTAACCGAGAAAAACTTGTGTTTTGAAAACTAGAAAACATTATTAAGAGTAATATACAAGTATTGAATAAGTGGAAAGATAAATATCCCATGTTTATTCATTGGAAGACTAAATTTAGTTAAAAGGTAATACTCCCCATGAACTACAAATTAAATGCAGTACTTATCATAGTTGTAACTTCTTTTTCTTTTTTTTCTGACAAAACTGACAAGATGATACTTAAATTTATATGAAAATGTAAGACCCCCAGAATAACCGAAACTTTGTTGAATAAGAACAAAGTTGGAAAAACTTTCTGATTGTAAAGCTCACTTCAAAGATACAATAACCAAGACAGTAGGTACCATATAAGGACAGACATGTAGATCAATGAAATTAAACAAAAAGTCAAGAAATACATCTGTGCATCTGAAGTTAACAAAGGTGCTAAGAAACATTCACTGGGGAAAACAGTATTTTCAACCAATAGTGTTAGGACAACTGGATATACACATAAAAAAGAATGAATGTGGGTTCCTGCCTCACATCATTTACCAAAATTAACTCAAAATAAGTAATAAATGTACAAGCTAAAATTATAACATTCTTAGAAGAGCTAGGATTACAAGCCTCTTAGAAGAAAATGCAAGTATAAATCTTTGTGATATAGACTAGGCAGTAGTTTCCTTTATACAACATTAAAGACATCATCAATGAAAGGTAGAGCAGATAAATTGCTTTATCTTTATTAAAATTTACCTTTATTAAAATTAAACTGTTATGCATGACCCAACACTATTGACACATACAAAATTTGATATTTGAAAATCTATCTGATGAATGTCTAGTGTCTCATATGTAGGAAATTCAACAAGGAAGACAAACAATCCAAAAATGAAAATATAGAAAATGTTTCAGTTATTTCTCCAAAGAAGATATACCAATAGCCAGGAAACTCGTGAAAAGGTGCGCACTACCATTATTCACTAGACAAATGCAAATCAAAACAAGTGACATATCACTTGACATGAAGTAGGCTACCTGTAATAAGCAACCCAAAAATATAATGTGGCTGACGACATGGAAAAACTTGAACACTCAAATATTGCTGATGGGAAGGTAAACAGATGTAGTTGGTGTAGAAGATAGTCTGTCAGTTACCCGAGAAATTAAACACAAAGTGATGTGACCCAGCAATTCCACTCCTGGACATATACCCAAGAGAACTTAAAACATACAACTCACAAAAAAATATGTATACAAATGTTCATAGCAGTATTCATAATAACCAAATATTGAGGCACATGCCTATAATCCTAGCAATTGGAAGACAGAGACAAAAGGATATCTGTGAGTTTGAGACCATCCTGGGTGACATAATGAGTTCAAGGAGGCCTGAACTACACAGACACTCTCAGTACCTTACTATCTTGATTAGTGAAAAACTGAAAAACAAACCCAACAACAACCAAGGAAAAACGTGGAAACAACCTAAGTGTCCTAACTGACAAGTGGATAAATCAAATTTGGTATAGCCATTGGGTGGAATATTATTTGGTAATAAAACAAATGAAGTACTGATACATGACAGTATAGATCATACAAATGGAGGACTTGCTAAGGGAAAAAGTCACACAGAAAATGTCACAGATTATATGATTTCATTTAAATAAGATACACAGAATAAGCAAATTTCATAGACAGAAAGCATGTTAGTGGTTCACAGGGACTGGAGAAGGGAAGAATGAATGACTGCTAAGAAGAATGGTATTTTTTTTTTGTGGGGTGATGAAAGAGTTCTGGAGTTTAGTGATGATGGACGTACAATTTTATTACTATATAAAAAATATTTAATTATATTTTTTAAAATGACTGACTTTATGGTATGTAAATTATATCTTTAAGAAAAAAGAAATATGTATTCAAATGAAAATCAAAATTTTCTCCCATAAATTGAGGGTAAAAAAAAAGTAATCATGTTACCCAGTGTTGAGATGAATTAAAAGCTAAAAGAACTGCTGAAAGAAGTGTAAATTATTGTAACATCTAGAGAAGCAGTTGAAAAGAGTATCTCAAGTTCTTAAATTTTAAAATTTGAATAAAAGATTATCCAAGAGTTTCAGTACCACTAGTTTTTTCTAAAGAAATAATTGTTGATGTACACAGAAATTTTGCTATCTGGATATTCATTACATCCTTGGTTATAATGACAAAAATGTGAGATAACCTTAACAACCAATGCTGAGCTAGTTAATTTAAATAAATTAATGTAATATTTATTCAAAGTCATGTATTCTAGATAGCCATATATTTTATAAGAAACATTTTATAAGAAAACACATAAAAACATGGAAAATGCTTGCAATATATTGCTAATTGGAAGAAATATGTTACAAAGCTATATAATACTACATTTACTTAATGGACTCCCATATACATGACAGAATGAAAAATATTAAAATATTGATACTGATTATTTGGGGTGGTAGGATTATTTTAGTATTATGAAAAAATTATTCACCTACACGTAAAACTTACTATCTAAAATCATAACTTCTTTTTTCCTTACCATTCATCCTCACTACCACCTCAGCCCCAGCAGAACGTAAGAACTTCCTTTAAAAAAGCAGGGAGTTTTCTGACCTTCACATTGCTGTGTCCGAAAGGCCTAATGCCACTACGCAGGCCCTCAATAGGGTTTTGTATCAATAAATGAATTATTTGATTGTAAAAAGTCATTTTTTAAATCCACACTATCATCTATATTATGCAGGGGTGAATATGGGTTTAATCCATGACTTCAGTTCACATATAAATCTTTTTATAGTGAAAAATCATACTAACCCCATTTCTTGCTGGGAATGACACTAAAATGCACAAATTACTGCCCTCTGAAATCTGATGCACCAATTACAACCTTATGCGTTCTTGAGGTCATTGCTATTGAGATATAATAGAGTGAACCACTCTATTTTACTTTTACAGGAGGTAGTAAAAGGCTGTTTATTCACTTTCTGTGAACAGGTAGCAGAGTCTGACTTCACCAGAATAATTTGCTGTATGTAACTTTCTTCCCTTAATTGAAAAACAAAAAAATACATACAGCTTCCCAAGATAGCAAAAGGCTTAGTGGTGTCATGTTTGAACATTTTATTTTTCAATGTTGTAAAGTCACTCTGACTAATAGATACTCAAGATGCATTCATTCATTGTTCTCACACAATCCACCCAGTGGCTGACTACAGCCAATGTTTGTGTTCCGAGGAGAGGACTGAATTTTTTTTTTTTCTTTCATCACTGAGGAAGCTTTGGCTTTGTCTGGAGTCCAAGTTTACTATTCCTTAGCCAAAACTATGACTTTGTTTGTAACTTTCCAGCCGGTGACCTCAAGCCTGACCTACAGCAATCACCCTGAGGGATGGAAAAGTCATTTAAACACCTCAGCCCCTCGTCATTAGAAGAATACGAAATTTCCTATCAGTTTCATCTCTTAGTGTTCCTAAAGTTAACATCTTCTCACAAAAGAAGCAGAAAGAATGAGTAGTGGCTTTTTTCAAAATTTGAAATGTTTTCACAAATGGTTTTTCAAAATTTCAAATGTTTTCACAGCATTCCTTCTATGATAGGAAAAATGGATTTCATTAATTTAAACTGTTCAAAATAGTAAGCTGACTGAAAGGCTTTTGTTTTTGATCAGTAGTTTACTAATAGAATAATAAAGTTACAGTAAAAATTCAGTTTAGAATCTATTGAAATTCAAATAGGCTCAGCTAAAATTAATGTTTTTGCTATTAACATAAAAGACTTAAACAAATAGGAGAAACATTTTAACTACTACAACTATTTCAAAACTTTAGCATTAAACACATATATGACCAACAACCAGTACTAATTCTCAATTTTTCCTACTTTAGAACATGCAAAACTGCTGTATTGTACATGTCAATCTTGAAAACTAATTTGAAGTAACTTGCCTATTAAAGACCTAAGACTAGAGTTTTAAAAACTAAAAGCAAGGAGCAGTTTAAAGGGTAGACCTTCACACTGGGAAGCTGAGGCAGGAGGATCATAAATTTGAGCGCAGTCTGGGCCATGTAGCAACTTCACAAGAACCTGTCTCAAAAAATAAAGGCGCTGGTGGTACTGGGGCTGCAGCTCAGCATGAAGGCCCTGGCCCACCCCCTGTATGGCAAAAAATATTAATAATGATAATAATAAAGTTTGAAACCACATATCATAGAACCTAATTTGGGGCAGATCTTTACATTAAATAATCACTTAATGTAGCTATAGCCCAAACAGGCAAACCAATAAGGGAAATAAGATGTGTTCTAAAATTCAGGTTTAAGAAAGATCTCACTGGAAAGTAAACTCTTTCTTGGCATCAATTCTCTTATAAAACTTTTGAGCAGCATTTCGAAAAGGGGTGGTAACATAAAGGCCAGTGTCTTGAACTATAATATTGGAAAAAATTGGAAAAATGTTCTGCATATTATCTTAATAAAAGCTAAGAGATCAACTTTTAGTTATAACTATATAACATTTCTTCAGGGAAGTAAAATAATGTATTTCAAGAAAATTGCAGTCTACTGATCTAATTGAAAAGGACAGATTTTTAGATAATTTAGAAGAGTAGTTTTGAGAGTTTGTTAGGTATTCTCTCTCATATATCAGTTATCTGTGTCCCATAAATACTTATTATTTTCATAACTTCAATAATATCCTTAGGGTCAGGGATTTAGCTCAGTGGCCTAGGTGCCTGCCTGGCAAGCACAAGGTTGTGAGTTTGATCCCCTGTACCAAAAAAAAAAAAAAAAAAAAAAAAAATCCTTAAAGATAAGCATAAAGAAAAAATATTGGCATAGTGTTTCCAACCAAAAATTACTATTGAGACATTTTGCTGGTATACTTAACAAATAAATAGTAGAGATATATAGATTACATTTTGCTTTATTTCATATTTACAAAATTGAATAATACCAAGTATACTATTTTATAATCTTATTTTCCATTTATCTGTAATATGTCATTGATTAGTTTTCTATGTTTTTTAAAAATTTTATTTTGAAGGTAGTAAAATACAACAGAACAAGACAGAACAAAGCCAATTGAGACAATGCAGTGAAATTGGTACAGAAATTCACAGCGGGTTACCAGGATAACAGTAATAGGTACCATAGTATATCTTGTTATCTTCACAATAGTTGTCCTAGTTTTCTATGTTTTTATTAATGCTACCATATTTTAAAAATTTTATTAGTACATGTTTGCAGTGGATAATGACTACATTCATTATGCCACCATATTTTTTTTGCATGGATATGCCATGGTTTGATCTAATCCATTGCCTGTGAACTTTTAAGTAATCCCCAATTTTTTTCATTATGGTACATATTATTGCATAATTCCACTTCTTCTGCTTCTTCTTCTTCTCTTCTTCCTCTTCCTCCTCTTCTTCCTCCTCCTCCCCCTCCTCCTCATTGTCTTGGAGATTGAACCCAAATCCTTTGCACTGAACTACATCCCCAGCCCTTTTTTATTTTTTGTTTTAAGGCAAGGTCTTACTAGGTCCAGCATGGGCTTAAATTTGTAATCTTCCTGCCTCAGCCTCCCAAAGAGCTAAGATTACAAGCATTTGCCACCATTACCAGATTTTGTTGCATAATTCTGATTACTATACTAGAATTAATTTCTTGATTTTGTGTCCTTTTGATTTCCCTTTCACAGGTCGCATTGTACTTGTAATTACTGTTTATGTAATGTCTACCTACCAATAGAATGTAATTCCCAATCTTTGATAGAGAAGATACTCAGTAAGTACTTTTGATGAAAAAAAATGGATGTTTTAAGACTTTAGGGTACATTTCATCTAGTTGGTATAAAGAGGCTTAATCTTTATCCAAAAGCAGAATGAAAATCTCTCCACATTACCTTCACTGTTAAGCATTTTTTATAATCTTTGGACAATTTGACATGCTAAAAGTAGCAGTCCGTTATTCATTTAATTTGGAATTTAAGACTGCTATACAAATTGAACACCTTCTAATGGGTTTCTTGAACATGCGTATTGTTTGTATTTATTAGGCTTCAGTCTGATAAATACTATGAAGAGAGTCATTTTATTGATACCTAAAAAGTGCCTGAAACACCAAAGCAATATTGTCTGGTTTGTTACCAGAAAGGCAGATAACCTTAGACAATAAACATTCAGGATTTTAGCTTGTCATCTAGAAGGAAAAGATCTCTGTGCAGAGGTGGAACCCAAGTGTCTGCTGAACTAGACACTTAGGGGAACAGATAGGAACTCCCAGTCTGGTATACTAAACTTTTAATTTTTTTGTGCTGAACACACGTCACATGTAACATGTATTTTTAAAGGATCAAATGATAAATATACATTGACCATTTCCTTGTGTGTCCACTCCCAGGAGTAGGGACTAAGAACTCTCTTAAGGGCCAATTTTATTTTTTTATTAATGTGTTTGCTTTTCCCTTAGGTTTTCTTGTTCATTTCTCTCATTTCCTGACCTCTTAGAATAAATCCCAAAGCACAGTCATAGCCACCTAACCAGTATGAAGTACTATCAATGACATCAGTGTGTACACTGCAAAAGGTTGCAAAAAGTCTCTAACATTTGAGAGGAATTAGTCATGCAATTTGTGAGGCCTTGTCTTCACTTAGCATGATCAAATGAAGAAAAAAAGACCACATCATTCATACACAGCAAAATGATACAGATTTCTTTCATTTCTATTGCAGTTGCTGAGCTGTGTCATTTCTCTTGAGAATCCACAATCTAAATCACACCCTAAATCATGGGATATGGCTTCTGGTGGGCAATGGGTGGGGCCTCAGTGGCTAGGTCATTCTGATGTGTTTAGAAGATGCTCTTGCAGAGTGATGAAACACTCAGAGTCAGTATAAACTAACAGCTACCTGTACATTTCAATCTCATTTTCTTCATAAGATAAAGGTAGTAGTGATCAACCAGCCAACTACATTTAAAAATTAGGAAAAAATTAGGATACTAAATCAAACTCTTTTCCTTAACCTTTTTCTTCATGATAAGAAGAAAAATTGCGTTCAGGGCTTTGGCAGACAGGCTGTGTGTCTCACACAGGATATGACAGTATGACTACTTGCTGCCTGAACTTCAAGTAGAACTTTGCTTCTTTCAGGACATCTTACTGTATTGTTTTAGCCTTTAACTCTCAATCACTTGGATCATTTTGCACCTTTCTGATTTTTTGTAAACTTCCAACAGCCCCTGCTCCTAGTTAACTCCTTGCATTGATACTTGTTTCAGTGAGATAAAGAAATCAATCAGAATAGCACTTCCTTAACTTACTATCAAATATCCAGCTGGCTGTGTCCATTCCCCTGCACTCCTTTGGCCCCAGCTGCCCTCTGGGATGGGAAACTTGGCTGCCTGCTCCTCCAAGGTCTACCTCCACCCAAGTGCTGGGTCACACTTCCTCCCCCTGCTGCAGGGCTTGGCTCCTGCAACTCTTTTCTTCAGTACCAGTTTCTTTTCCCCTTACAGATCATTCTCAACAGCTTTAAAAGATCTATGTTTTCTATCTGCAAGAAAGACCCTCACCTCCTAGATCTTACATCCTTTCCAGATACTACTCCATTTTTGCTTCTGTCATTCCTCAAGTGTTGTCTAATAACTACCTCTTCTTACACCCATTTAGTTCTGTTTGGGGGCTTTTTATTTCATCTATTGTTGAGCAACTTTATGACAACAAAAATAATGACTATAATGAAGACTTCACCCACATTCCACTAGCCTAAGACATCAATTTTTTTTTTATTTGTGCACGGCCTATGTCCTTTATTGTATTGTTGAAATCATAGTCTAGGAATCCTTTTAAATAAATATAAAACATTTTTATCACTCTTCATTTTTATATCATTACTGAAAATACCTATGGCTGAACAATTCATAAAGATCTTTATTTAGCTCACAGTTATGGAGGGAGGTCTGAAAGCAAGATATAAATATTGACTTCTAGTGAGGGTCTTCTGGAAGATGCCATCTCATAATACTTATGAGAGATGCAGAGGTCACCTGGCAAGAGAGGAAAAAAGAGAAATAAAAAATTCATTTTATAACAACTTGCATTCATAGTGATATAGGGTAATGAAACTCCCGACCTACTATGTCTGGTATGAGTTCATGTTCTCTAAAATCGAAGAATGAATTTTTAGGAACAACGGAAGTTAAGAACAGAATATATTTATTGAGACAAAGAAAGCTTCTGTCTGAAAAAGACAGAAGGGGTTCCAAGACGCTTGCCAGAGACTCTGTCTTTTCTAGGGACTTTTATAGAGTAAAATAATGGGGTGAGACGGGTTCAAGGTGGGGAAACTGAGAACTCACAAGGCAGACAGGCATAAGGTAGGACAGAACTATGGTTAGCCAAAAAGATTAATAGTTCAGGTAAAATTGATTTAATTGGGGACAAATGGAGAAATCGGTGACTCTTAGGGAGCAGTAACTCTTCCCTAGGGGGTTGGGATGGTGACTCGTGACTTCCTCAGGGTGATAGAGAGCTATTTAGAATATCAGTCCTTAGGATATGGATGCATTCCTTTGATCTTGTCTTGAGGCCTGGCCCACAGCAGGAGGTGTCTGTCTCCCCCGTAGTTAGTTACAAGGTATCTGGGCTTCTGCACTGGCTCCTTTGAGGATCTAGCCCTGTGTCACTGCCTGTAGTATTTCTAACTAACTCAGCTGCCTGTAACAATAGTAATCCATCCAGTCCCATAAGAGCTCACCTACTCCCTGGAGATGGCTATTAATCCTTTCCAAGATTGATGCCTTCCATGACCTAATATCCTCCCCACTGGTTCAACTCTTTAAAGGTTCCACCACATCTCATGGTCATCACACTGATGACCAAGCTCCAGCACATAAACTTTTGGGGTAAACCACCTCCAAACTATAAAGAAGTTTGACAATGAGAAAAATAATTTATCTGTATGTATATGTGTATCGATAATTATATGTATACAATTCCAAACTCCTACCCCATATGATGCTCTATTGTTCTTTCTTATACTTAAATCCAGACATACAAACAATATGAATACAGACAACCAAGAGGAAGGTTGTAAGGACTACTTCTAATCAAAGCCAGCTTCATGAGGGTGTAACTCCTGTAATTGCACAGTGCTCAGTGTTTAGAAGGTTCAATCTTTTCCTGTTACCATTTAGAAATTCTTAATTTTTGAATGAGAATCACCACATTTTTAATTTACTTCTATATTCCTTTCTTGGAAAGCAAATACATTTGTACTTCATATGTTTTGACATAAAATTATGTCATATATATTTTGTTATCTGCTCTTAGCTTAAAATTTTTACATATCAATATATCATCAGCATCATTTTTAGGGAGTGTATGTATTCCATTGTAGAGACATATCAATTTCTTTATATAGTTACTTCTTATTGGCTATATAATTTCTATCATTTGGGTAATAAGTAAGTAGGCTTTAAAATTCTTCCTGCATCATATACTGGTTTCATTGCCTAAGAAAAAATTGCCTTTCTCAATTTCCTCTTTTATGAGATAGGGAAATAATAGATCCTCATAGTTATTTTTAAAGAATTAAATGAGATTCTATATATAAGCATTTAGTACTTGGTAATGGTCTAATTACATTTTCTTTGATTTCCTTAGTTATAAAATGGGAATATTCATAATATTTATCTCACAGATTCTTTTGTGAGAATTTATGAGTTATTACATGTATCATAAGCTGCCTATAATAAGCACTCAATAAATTTTAATGATTACTGACCTTGAACCAATTCAGAGATGATTAACTGATAATGATTATCAACTAAAAGACAAAAAAAAAAAACCAGGAAAACAAACTCAACATTTATTGATACGCAGACAAAAGTTTTACCTCAAAAAAAATTTTGTAAAAGTCTTTTTGACCCAAATATCTGGAGCTAAAAGGAATTATGTGATCCCAGTTAACTATGGTTAGCTTCTGGAACACACTGGATAGTTAGTTGTTCTTGCTGTTTAAATTATCAAGCCTGTTTTTAATCTTGCCATTACTTTTACTGTTAAACCATAATCTTTGTCATTAAACGAGGTTCCCTAGAATGAAAAAAAAAATATTTTCCTTTTACCAATTTCTTATTACTCTAGTTAGTCAGAGATATTTTCACCTAAATTCTCGTATCTTTAGGATTCTTTTCTAGTAGTAGGCATTTGGTATGTTTGCTGATGTATCTGAAACTAAGCCAACATTTGCACTGCCACATAATTTGAGTATCTTGAATAAATTTTAAGTGGTTTCTGTCTATCCCCTCCCCTTCTCAGGCAGATTCTACAAGTCCTGACATGCCTCCTACAAGTCATCTAGGGATGTCCCTAACAAGCACGAAACTGAAACCTCTAGAAACTCATTTTCATTTCTTCCCACATTGTTTTCCATTTGCCTTTTTATTCCACTTCCTCCTCATCAGTGAACTCCCACCCTTTAGGTGTCCCCAGGATGGGGGTCTGCACTTTTTCAAGGCTGTCACTCTCTGTTCCTCCTCTCTGGGGCAGCAGTATGTGCTGTCTTCTGAAAATCTCCTTCTTGTGCAGGCTCGGATCAGATATCCGTTGCCCCAAGGAGGATCAAAGTTATTGAAGCAGGAATGCAAAAAGAAACAATTCAGTTTTTGTGCTTCAAGAACGGTATTGAAACTCCCAGCTGAAACAATAGTAATGAAAGAAAAAAATCAGGGTGGTTGAGAGAAGATTTTGATTTTTTGAGTTCTCAAAATTTAAGTAGTACAATAGAAACAATGCAGCTGAGGGAGTCAGTCCTTTCCCTCCATTTAATTCTAAACAGTACTCTATGTATTCCTGCTTCCATTGTCCTAACAGGGATAGAAAATGAAGTAACAGAGACCCGGAAGGTCTCAGATACTGTGGGTGAGATGCTCCAGGTGAGAGGACCTGTACTTTGGATTTCCTAGCCTGAACTTCAGTCACCTTTAACCTACTCCCTCCTCGTTACAGGCTCATAAATATGTACTTCAAATCATTAATGTAATTAAGATCAGAGTATATTCTGGGACAAGCATGCATTTTGAGAGTCCCTAAGATGACTCAGCACTCCATCAATCATTCCTGCCGATCACATCCAGAGATGTAGCCAGAGGCATCTAAGTGGAGACGCCTGGCCTTTAAATTGGAAAGCCTGATTTATCTACAGTTTTTGTTGCACTGTTGCTGTTGCTGGTTTTGTAAAGTTTGAATCAGACCAGACTCCCCTAGCCCCCAACCTGCTTGCCAGCAGAAGCACTACTCTCTGCAGGAAAGTCAGCTGTCAGCAGGGAACTTAGCTCAAATTGTCATGGGCAAGCACAGGAGAGGAGATAAGATAGGACAAGAATTTTACAGGTTCCTGGATATCTGGGGATATCTGGAGACACTCAAGAATTTATACCAGATACTTCAATGACTTTACCCACTGAGGTGGAAGACCGCTGGAGAATTTTGACCACAGATGTTTATTAAAGTCTTTCCACCTAATGGTGCCTGTCTTCTCTTCATCCCTACGAAAGGGACACATTTCTCTTTGTTGAGGGCAAATGGTTTTATCATGCTGTCTGCCTGCCTGTACCCAGGCACAATAAATTCCATGTCATGTCACCTTTACACAAACCTGGTGGTCCCTGCTGGTTCCATCTCTCCCTCCATATGTTACATATGTTTTAACTTTTTTGTACTTTGACCTTCCTGCAGTGCTTTTCTATTACTCCAGTGCCTTTTTCTGCTTGTGGCTTATCTTTTATTTTTAAAAAATTTTTACTTTATTGGTACCTTTTAGACATACATAATGATAACATTCATCATAGGGAATTTGTACCTGTACGTGATATATCTGGCTTCTTTCTTGGTATGAACTTGCCCTAAGCATGACTTCCCGTGTACACTTGGCAATTCTTTCCTCGATGTACACAAGAGCCTGGAGTATTGCTCCAGGCATGAGGTTTAACATAAACAGCACCATAGCCGGGGCTATGCCCTGCTCTGTTGTGTATTATATAGGACAGTGGCTGTCAGGCTGTAACTTATCCCAAGTAATTCCATTTTATAAAGCAGCAATTTGCTCTGTTTTGAATGCAAATGCTAAGGCAGAATAACTTGGTAACTTGTCTGTGTGAATAGATAATCATCAGATGTTGGACACAAACTGAAAGGGACAATTTCTGTCGCACGGTACACATCAATAGGCGCAAGTTGATAAATTAATTATGCTAAAAAAAATATACATATAAACTCAGCAAGTTAAATCAGTGCACATGGATTACAGCTGTATCAGAGAAAACCAGGCCTTTGAACTTGCCAGACAGATTTGACCTATGAATGATGCAACCTTTCACCTGGATCACGTAAAGGAGGGGTGCCTGCCACTGGGTGTGGTGGCCGACACACTGAGCCTTGCCAAGACAGAAAGAACTGTTTATGAAAGATGCCATTCAATCACTCCATAAACAGAAATTCAAAAGGCTGTATGAGGAGAATGAAGGAAATTCAACAAAGGAAGCCAGATTTTGAGATCATATCTTTGCTTGTAAGTTGTTCTCTCTAGCTGGTCATCACAGCGGCTTTCATCATAGAAGGGAGGTCCAGTTCTCCAGTTCTGTGGCTCTCCCAGTTCTCAGAGGACACCAGAGTACATAGGTTTTTAATGCCCTCGGGTCTGCACAGTGGCCAAAGCAGACTGATGAAATGTTTTCTTTAGCTGAAGTTAGTAGTGCTCATTCTTAACTCTTTCTTTAGAGTAGAAGTTGTCAAAATCAGTTTTTCTGTACAGAGATTATCATAGCAGTCTGTTCACAGTAAGCTGCATAGGAGCTGTTTCTTGCTTGAGATAAACTCAGTGGATGGTGTCTGTAACCTGGCTCCAAAGGGGTGCACCACAGCTCCAGAAATTGGACTTCTGTTCTCTTGTATAAGAAGAAGTCTTGTCTGACTTTTTCCAAGAACTGCAAAGAAATTATCAGAATGGTGCACTGCTTAAAAACACAGTGTAGTCTGAGGAATGAGTTTCTGTAGCATGAAATAAAGAACAATAGCAGTAAGATCTGGAAAGCAGAGAGGTAGGGAGGGCCTGACTCTAGCTGCCTATGTATCACCAGTTTGGTATCCATGGCTCTTGATCCCCAATGATCCTAGAGTCACCAGCTGTCGTTGTCTATTATGATGGCAAAAAATTTTAGGAATTTTGGCAATGGTAGGAAATGGGTAACTGATATTTCATGAAATCTCTCTAGATTTGAAGAACTGGCTGATACAGAATAAAAACTGGCCAGCAAGCTAAAGGTCATTGATAAATATTTTAGCCCCTTGAGATGGGATTCCAGGACTCTAAATGTACAATGTACTTCCTTCCTTTTCAAAGAAAGCATATCTAAACTTTCCTGTTATTGTTCAAGGCGACCATTTTCTGAGCAGACTGAACTATCTACCCTACAATAGATTGGCCTACACTCTATTATTTGCAATTGTAGCTTTTGTTTATTTTTTAAGCATTTCTTTCAGTCTCTTGATACTCTTCCAGCTGTCTATTCTTAGTATGCCTACTTATAAGGAATTGCTCTGTGTTTGGTTTTGAATCTTCTGAAGATGTAAGCGTGAAATGATCACAATTGCTAAACTCTAGAGCACTGATTACTAACACCTGGCATGTCATCTACCCATCCTGCGCCCAATCACCACCCTTCCCTCACTAAGATCTGACATGTAGCCAGAACCCATCACAAAAAAATGCTCCAAGTGTAGTCCTTGCCCACTGATGAGGGTAGGTATGGGAGCTGAAATCTATCTGCCATGGGCTGGTATGAACATGCTAGGCCTTGTGGGAAATAAATGACACTTCAAGTTTGGTAATTTGAAAAGAGTTTAATGATTCTACTCACTGAAGTCTGGGTAGGGTTTAAGGAAGCTGTCCCTGTCACATAGTGTTAGCTTTCTTTTTTTTTTTTTTTTTTGCAGTACTAGGGATCGAACTCACGACCTTGCACTTGCCAGGCAGGCGCTTATGCCGCTGAGCTAAATCCCCAGCCCTATAGTGTTAGCTTTCCATTTCTGTGACCAAATAAACTTAAATGATTTAAGTGTGAAATGTTTATTTTGGTCACTTGGCTGTGTTGCTCTGGGCCTGTGGTGGTGGGGAGTGTGTGGAGGAGCAAAGCTAGGGAGAGAGTGGGGCGAGGGCCCTTTCAAAGGCACACCATCAGCCCCCAACTCCTTTCCACTTAGGCCCCACCACCCAAAGATTCTATCACTGCCAACAGTGCCACTGGCTGGCAACCAAGCCTTTAGCACATGGGTCCTTGGGGAGTTAAGAGTTTAAGGAGAAATATTTCTCCATCTTAGACTTAGAAGAGCAAGATTGACTCAGTTCTTCAAAAGAATCTGAGTTTTGTGTAAGTAAAACCTGAGATCAGTATTAAATATGTGTAATGACATTTATCTTGGCCACGGAGGCCATTTTTGCTTCTCGGGCCTTGGCTACATTCTTCACAGGCGAGGCTGTAAGTGATCAGGCTCCAGATGGAGGAGGAGCTGCCAAGGCTTCCTTTGCTGAGCTCCCTGTGAGCACTCTCTCTGGACCAAAGTGGCTTGGGGCTGCCACAGTGTAAAACACCTTCCACCCTATTTCTCCTATGACTTCCACCACTACCCCTTCAAAGACTTGCCTAAATGCGCAATTGTACTTCTGTTTTTCTTTCTTAATTTTCTTTTCTCTTTTCTTTTCTTTTCTTCTTTCTTTCTTTCTTTCTTTCTTTCTTTCTTTCTTTCTTTCTTTCTTTCTTTCTTTCTTTCTTTCTTTCTTTCTTTTTCATCAAGTTCAGTTGTTGACCAAGTCCTAAAGATTCTGCTTCTGAACTATTTCTGGCCCTGTATCCCCTGTTTCATTTCCATGGCCCGAGATGTTTTTGTGGGCAGTGTACACATCTGCTAATCAGTCTCTGCAGCTACTGTCTAACCTGTCCTCTCAGTTCAAATAGTTTTCCTAAACTGCTGTGTGATCATGGAGGTTCTTCCTGCAGAACCTCCAAACCATGTCCACTGCTTTCTGAACAAAGGATAATTTTCTACTGTTGGTTTTAGGCTCCACTTCTCAGACTTCTCCCTGCCTTCCTTGCTCTACCACCTACTTGTCACTTTTACCACTGCAGCTGAATAGGGCTTGCTCATAATTCCTCTATCTGTGACTCTTCTACGTCATTTTCCATTCTTTACACATGTGTGCCACTTCTATCAAAATTTCGCTGTGCGAAATTCACATGAAATGATACTTTTTGAATGAGACTTTTCTAGTTTCTCCAATCCCAAATGAAATCTCTTGAACTATGCCACTGAATGCCCTCGTTTGTGGTTTTCATTGTGCTCTATTTCCTGCTACAATTATGTGTATGTACAGTTTATTTCTTCCACTAGATGAAGTTCCTGAAGTATCGGTGTCTTAATTAACACTCTCTTTCCCATGTGTAACTAGCTACTCAAAGAGGTCATTCAAAACATTTGTTGAATAACTGAATCTGGAAATAACATCCTCTATTAGAATGGACACAAAGAAACTGTGTCTGTGGTGTGTGTGTGTGTGTGTGTGTGTGTATGCATGTGTGTAGAAAAAAGAGATTTGTTCATACACATTTCACACATCTTTAAAGAACTTAATTAACTTCACAAATTAATTTGAGATGCCATCTGACAAGTGATGATAATTTAGCCTTGAATTGCCCTTTTATGGGTCACTATGACAAAACTGATTTAATACTTTTTATGTTAGCACATATTCCATTTACTTTCCTGCCTTATTACATGTGGTTCTTAATAATAAAAGTATAAGGAAGGCAGATTGTGCTTTTAGTCAAAAATCAATGAAACATTCCAAACCAGATATTTCCTACTGACTTACCTAAATGCATGCTCAACAATACAGAAAATGTTGAATAGGAAAGCAAAGGTTTTGTATTACCTATACTGTATCTTTTCAAAAAATCTGTTTTTTGTTTCTTGTGTATTTCATGATAAACTGGTCATTCAAATGAAAATTACAAGGAGTGAGAAAGTATTGGTACTCTGGAAAACAATGGCCCACAAAAATAAAATCCTCTGTTTAAAATACAGTGATAGTTTGTGTTTTTCCATTTTATTTAAGTATTTCCAGTGATTTTTTTCAAGGGGATAAACTTTACATAACAAAAATATTAAGCAGATTGTCATGGGTCACTAAAAAACTTGCCCATCGAATTATATAGTATTTATGTGTCTTTTTGAGATGTAATAAAAAATGAAAGCTGCTGCCAAGTGTCATCCAACAGAAAAGCAGACTCATAAAAATATTACAGTGTGTCCTCCTCCACCTTACTCACTGGATCTGGCACCTGTGACTTCTGATTCAAGGTAAATGTTTTGAATTTAGGACATCAAGGCAACCGTAAAAATGCAACAAAGAACATGGAAGAGGCCTTCCAGAACTGCCCTGAAAGTGGTAAGAATGATGAGTTGTGTGTTCGAAGCAAGGGGGAATATTTTGAAGCAGATTCACTGCAATGTGTCCTTTACTGTAATACATTAAAAAAATAGAGATATAAAATTTCACTGTACATTTTGATCACGCTTCATAAATACACCCTGCTAGGTTTTTAAAGTTGAAGAGAGCAAAATAATAAACTTTAAGGGACAGATAGACCTTTAGAGAAAAGAATATTGTGAAGAATGTAGAACATTCTTTTATTTGCACTGGCTCTTCCTTGTTAGTCTTTTCCAGGTAAGCAAGAACTCAGCGAACCAAGTGAAGATCAAAAACCAACAGTGAAACACATCTGTTTTGTGTTTTGTGTTGTGAACACATCTCTGTCTGTTTAGCATTCTCTGATCCAAGTGTTCCTTCTAACTGTCCATTCTAGGGCCATGAACTAGAGGCAACCCCCAAATCTTTAATGTAATTCATTATGGTTTAAAAATACGCAGATTTTCTTTTTCTTTTCCTTTTTTCCTTTCTTTCTTTCTGTCTTCTTTCCTTCTTTCTACTTACACTAATAATAAAAAATGGCTTATGATATCATAGTAATGCAACAGTTGGAACAAACAGCAGGGGAATAAGACAAATTTCCAGTCTGATATGAACTATTTTTGGATAACTCAGGGAAAAAAAATTTATAAGTACGCAGATTACTGGAAGTAAGAATACATTTCAGGTCTTGACCTTTTCTTTTACATATTTAAGGGAAAGAGACATAAACCAAGTACCAACCATACTCCTTACCTCTGTGATTACTACCTGATAATGTGCTCTTACTTTCTTTACCTTCTTTTACATACATTTTGTTTCCTAAAGATTTTTATAAATAGTAGGAAAGAAAATAAATAATTTGTCTTGTCCACTGATTTCTTTGCCCTCAAATGATATCATAACAAGTTGCACTCCTTGAAATATAAGCTGGAATTTCTGAGGGGTGCTTGCCATTTTCTGGATTTTACTCTATGACAGTTTGGACTGCTTAATCCCTGAAGGTTAAGAAGAAAAACTACCTTTTAGAAAATGAAATTTTTAGATTGTGCTTTTTCGTCACTTTAAACACACCAACCTAACTAGAATTAAAATTTGCAATGTAGGATATTTTTGTTACTTTAACTGAAAACCAAAACCAAAAATATTTTTAATATTTAAAACTAGCTGAATAACATTATAATTCCATGACTGTAGTTTTGATTATTAAGAAAACAATACTGGGATAAGAAAGAAAAATTAAGATAAAAGGAAGAAATCTATCAAAAAGTGGTTTTGATGATGATATTTGACTTAAATTTTTATGATTTTTTTTTGTATATTTAAAAGCAATTTCCTATGCAGTGTCTTTTTAAAAAATCTTTATGATAATGCCTTTACTAGAAAGGGCTTTAGATATAAAATCTAAAGGAAATAACTTTGTAATTGAGGTAGAGGGAAAAATTTGGTAGAACATCATATTCAGTAAAATTTTATTTGTTGCTTTGTTTCGTTATCTTGGGACAAGACATACTATAAAGTTTGAGCTGGAATACTCATTGGCTGAGGAACTCGTACTGGAAGTCTTTTGACTTCGTCCAAGAGCAGGAACTTGAAATGGTCTGTGCTCCAATAGTAGCCCAATGGAAATGCCATTTGTTTTCCAACATTTAAAATTGCTCTTTAGTCCCATGTCTTCCTAAACTATTTATATTATAAATTCATCAGGGTAAAAAAAATCGTCTGAGTTTGAATAGCATCCACGTTTTTTCTCTTTTTTTACTCTCCTTTTTCTTTTCCAACTATTTTTTTAAAAGACCTTCTCACCCTATTAGTTAAAGATGTGGGAGTGAGAGGGAGAAAATATAGATTTCTCCCTTTTCTCTTTTCCCAATAATGAACTGAATACTAGTTTTCTTTGAATTACAGTCTTAGTAAAATAAAAAAAAATTATCACATAAAAATTTGGGGGGAGGTTCAAAAGATTGGTTTCCACTTTAGAGAGAAAAAGACCAAAGAACTAAAATTCTAAATATAGTTACTACTGTTAGGAGTCAGAGAAATTCTTTAGTTTCTCATACATTAGAAATAGTATGGAAAAAAGGATTAGTTGGCACCTATTTGAGGTTAGCAAGATGGAAAATGATAATTGTTTATTTCTGGTGATTTTCTGGCACATTTATTTTCAAAAATAGTGGAAAGACAGAACAGAATGTTGAAGCTACAAAAAAATCTGAATAGTATTACTGGACAATTTAACAGAACATAATGATGTCAATTAAAACATTCAGCATTCCAGTATTACTTGGCTAAAAACTTTTTTCCAGTCCTGGGAATTGAACCTAGGGCTGTGCACTTGGATGAAATTTCTTTTAATGATTTAATGATTTTAATACTGCTACTTCTTTCGCAAGAGACACCGACAACTGCACCTACTTATTGTCAGTGTATGTGAACACACTGGAATATTTTTCTCTCAGATGTTGGAGCAAGTTATTAAATACATTTGTGTGGAAATTATAGTGTGTTCATTGTTTATATATGTTTCATTCTTTCCTATTAATCATTTAATCAAGCTCCTATCATGTTTTGCAAATGTAAAAACAGGAAATCCTGTGTGTAAAGTGTTTTTCTGATCTGTGTCTCCTTGGAAATTATACTTTCAAAAGGACTGTCTAGTTGTCATATGGATAAATAATAACCAGATTGAATAAATTAAAAAGATGGAATATAAGATTAAAAAATTAAACTAGGATACTAAGGAAACTGGGCCAATCAGGAACTCACTTTTTACCCCAAGACCATTAGACAATTTGTACATATACAAGTTGATCTTTCAAGGCACAGGATTTAAGTAAACCTTGACAATTTCTAGTTCCCAGTTCCTCAAGGTGGTGGATTCAGACATTTGTCCTATACAATCACTTCTGTTATCAGGTAGTTCCTTTAGAAATTCTCACCAATTAAACATATTCCAGGTCCTTCTTGCCTGGAACAAAGAATCAAAAGAGACAAGCCATAGGACAGTTGAGGATGTAAAAGAAAGACAAAGAAAAAATGTTTTGCAGTTGAGGAGCCAATGTTGTCTATGGAATAAAAGTCCATAAGCCCAGAATTGACTTTTTTGGGTTCAACCAGGGAGGTGAGTACCCAATGTTTATTTAAAAAGTGGGGGATGAAGGAATAATGGAGAAACTGCAGAGAGAAACTCTACAGAGCAAACTTAGGCCAAAAATAATAAAGGAAAAAAGAGCAAAAATCAATGTGTATCCTGGCCTAGAAGACTCAGAGTGGGCCACCATGATGAGTCAGGATGGTAGGCTGTTATTTGCCCAGTGAGTTTTGGCACTCACCAGCTCCTATCTCACTTCCTCATAGGACAGCTACATACATCTACTTGACTTTCCCAGAGATCCTCCCATACACACTCTGCACAGACTGCACAGGTATGCCCCAGAGACTATCAGTCACTGCTTGGCTCCATGGAACTCATATCTATTAGCTCTAAACCCACCAATTAAAGCTTTCTCCAGGAAACTGGCTTACCTAATGTCCTACACCGCACAAGTACCTTGTTCTCTCCCTTTCTTCCTTGCTCTCATTCTCCCTCTCTCTTTCTCCTCCCACCTCTTCTTGCCCACTGGTTAAGCATGCCTATCCTGGATGACAGCCCTCCTCCTGTGGGTCCTGTGAGGTATGCTGCCCTATTTTCTCTAGGATCTTAAGATGTACACTGCTCCCATTATTTCATGTGCTTTGTGGTGCTACCTCTTGTATATCTCAGCTGATGCTAACTCCCTTCCTGGTCAGGGCTCTTCTAGAAAGCATGATGGTGATCTAGGTAGGAATAAAATAAACATGGTCAAGTAAGAATTACAGGGCATCTGCCTGTAAAAACATTTCTTGTGAAAAGAACGTATGGTCAAAGGTCAGACATTTAGGCATTAGACTATCTACCAAGACAAAGAAGTATTTCATTATATCAGTCAGTGTTTCACTAGGAAAATATGTTATAAAAGATATATAAAGGTATTTAAAAAATTACAAAATTGGTTTATGATGGTCAGTTACCAAAACTCCCATAGAGGGTTCAGGTTTCCTACCTGGCAATATAACACATGGATGTAAAAGAAAGACAAAGAGAAAGTGTTCTGCAGTTGAGGAGCCAGTGTTGTCTATGGAATAAAAGTCCATGAGCCCAGAATTCATGACTTTTTTTGGTTCAACCAGGGAAGTGACTGGAGGGTCACAGCAGAGTTCTAGGGAAGAGAAACTTTGTACGCATTGGCTGTAAGGAGAAAGAGAACAATTTTGTACCAGGCACAAAGGCTCTTCAACTGCAATGCAATAGATAGTTTGATATATGCAAGACTGGTACCTTACTGCCAGGAAAGTATAATTATTTTTGAGTACTATGGCCTCAACTGAGATATTATTTCATGTATTAGCCCTGGAATCTCATGGGCTTTTGCTGGAGGCCCCACTCCATCCATCAGCAGTGGGAGCAATTCTTGCCCATGTGCTATGAGACATGTTGACATCTTGGCTAGACTCAATCACATTCTTTTTAGCCAATTAAAAGAACAATTCATTCAATTTTGCCAGCTCTGCATAGCTCAGTGAATAGGGTTAAAGTAAACATCAGGGAAAAATGGAGGAAAGGGACTTCATTTCTCAGGAGAATACAGCTTGGTAGTCTTCCACAGTCAACCACAGAGGTATATGAGGAAGTACGCAGAAGCTGTCTGCACACTAGAGACCAAAGGACTCAGTCCAAGGCCTGGAGTTCACTGTGATGTCCCATGCAAGTCTGTATCAGGAAGGTAATGAGTCTTTAACTGAAGAGTCTTAGACTGAAAGCTGAAGAGTCTATGTCAGTAGGCTGAAAGATATGAGGCAGAAGCCAGAATCTACCCTAGAAGCTAGGAGATGACATTCAAGCTGAAGGCGAAGATTGGAGCTCCTCCAAAGACAGAAACAAATCCAACCTTTCTCATTTCCCTTTTATACCATCCAGGTTATGAGCCATCCCTGGGTGTAGAATTGCTCAGCTGTTTTAGCTATGTTTTTAGAATTCTCAAATCAACATCAATCAATCATTACATTCATGAAAGGAATATTGTATATACCCATGGACCCCTCTCTCAGAGCCACATCAGGGCAGACAGTGTTCACAGCCACTCTTTAGAGAGAAACTTTAAGACTAAATTAGAGAAGAGACAGAAATGTGTGTGTACAAAATAATAAAAACTATTAGTATATGCTGATATACTATACTATATAGTGCATTATTATAGCAATTGTAGAATAATAAGAGTTGTATTATAGCATTGGAATTCTAAGTAGAGAAAGGTTATTTACTTTCAATCTGGAAATGTAATACTTTCTATTATAAGGCCCGCTTCCATAAATATGCTGTTTTGGTGTTTTTTAATTGAAATGAAAGAGATATAATGACCTGTTGATGGCTCAGGATATGTCATGTTGGCATTTGAGAAGGCAGCAGAGGCAAGGAGGTCACTCTTGCCTTTGCTTCTCCCTTTTCCCCCTAAATCAGGTCAAAAAACTGAATTGACCTTCCCTTTTAACATGTCATAAGACCCTCTTATGAGAGGTGGCCAGATGATTCCCAGAGGGAAGATCATCCTTATTTCTGAAGACAGATGCAACCAATCCTTGCTAAGTTCTTCCAGCTCATACCATTGGACCACATACCACCTTTTGTCTAAATTATGCTTCTGCTACTGCACATTTATAATCAAATCTCAACACAAAAAATACACAGGACACTGTTTCTTTGGTTTTCATATTCCTATAAAGGCTCCTATATCACGCAAAACTTATATTAAATACAATCATATTCTTTTCTCTTACTAACATGTCTTGTTATAGAAGTCTCTGCCATGAACCTAAAATGGGAGAGAAAATATATCTTTTTTCCCCCCTGCACAGCAGTCTTGCGCAGAGAGGAGGATATTATGTGGACTACAGTTCAGCTGCCAATATGGTGGTTAGAAGAGCAGCAGCAAAGTTCAACTGCATATATATGTATGTGAAAGCCAGAACCCAGTGCTTTACAGGTCTTCTGGAGACTGGAGCTACAGTGACTCGGCACACTGTGTTTTAAGAGTGCCTGCCATCATTGAGGGAGTCCCAGAGAAGTAGCAGCCCTGCCAGCATGCCCCACTGCCTCCCCAGGAACCTGGGTTCAGAGAAACCCAAGTGCCTGGTGCATTCCTATACACTGTGGAGGGGCAGCCAGTGTGGGAAGCCCTGGGACCCTACAACCAGCTTGTCAGGAGGAACTCAGGAAAGTATCAAGATGAAGGAGCAAAAGGCAACCTCAGACCTCTAGCCCACATAGTACAAGCCTGGAAGATATAGACATGTAAGGAAATGGAAGTCACACACCTAAAATCTCTGAAAGGACAGCAACTGAAGTAAAGAAACAACTTCATAAGGTTGTACTGAGAAGGGTCAGAGAAAAAGCAGGAGTCAAAATCCTGAAATAAAAACTTCCAACCCAGATTGATGTATCCTGTGAAACTATCTTTCAAAATTGGTGGAAAAATAAGATGCTTGCATGATAAAGAAAACCTGAAAGAATTCATGACCATCAAACCGACCCTATAAAGAGCACTGAAGGATATTCTAGAGAGAGATAAAGATGACCATGATTTCTGGAACAGCAGAAGATGGGGATCACCAATCAGGGCAGGCAATTGAATGGAGGGGAAAAGTGGGGGTCCAATAGCAGGAAGATAGCATGGCAGAGACATACCTTACATGGCAGTTGTGACCATTATATAGATGGCCTCAATTCACCAATTAAAAAAAAACAGGGAGAGTGGATTGAGAAACAAGATCCATTAATATGCAGTACACATGAAACACATTCAACTCAAAAGGAAATTCATAGACCAAAAGTCAAAGGAGAGAAAACAATGTCCCATGTGACAGGGAACCAGAAAAAGCAGGATTAGGTTGCCCATTAACCACAGAATGGACAAGAAAGATATGGTATTTTTATATAAACAGAAAGCTACTCAGCTATAAAGGAGGATAATCTTGAGGCTCTTGTAGGTAAATGAATGCAACTTGTGATCATGCTCATGGGTGAAATGGTTTGGATTCATAAGAGTGAACATCATGTTATCTCCCTAGCATAATAAACTGAAGGATTTAGTAAGATCCAGAATGTACAACAGATATTATGAAAGCGATAGGAGAAGAAATGTCTAAAAAGGGAAGTGGTAACCATTGTTAATTTCTGATTATCTTGTTTTGAATTTCTGTATCATTTTCATTGCTTTGTTAGGTTTGGTGTTATTCTGCCTTGTTTTGTTTGATTTTATTATGTCTGATGATATGGGTAGCTATTTTGAAGAAAACAAGAAACATTACGGAAGCCATTGTTGATTTCCTATTATCTTGATCCGAAGTCCTGCATCACTTTCATTGTTCTATTTTGACTGGCTTTATTCTGTTTTATTTTGTGCAGTTTTATTCTCTTTAAAATAAAAAAAATTGAGAGTGCCACAGGTAAAAAAGTAGATATTACATGTAAATGCAGAGATTTACTTAAGTAGATAACCAATAAGCATCATGTTGAATCCTAAATACCTGTCTAGGAGGAAATGGTGATGGACTCTGAAGATTTCTTACAAAGCTTCTGCTAATAAGAGAAGATTTTGCTTAGTGTCTTATACTGCCCACCTTTGTTACCAAAGTAGACTTTGGTAGTGAGTGTGCCAGTTCTGAACCTAGACTTTAGTACACTATAATTTTGCTTGTTCTCTTATGCCTATGCCATCATCATGAAAAATATTTTTTGGATAGTTTCTGATCCTTTAGTCTGGGCTTCAGAATAAATACAGCTGGTCCTCAATTTGCAGTGGGGTTGTATCTAGATGTACCCACTATAATTGAAAACACAAGTAAACTGAAAATTCATTTAATGCATGTAACCTACTGAACATCACAGCATAGGTATACAGTATACTGATAAGTACCAATTGTTTATCCTCATGATCAGAGGCTGCCTGGGAGCTACAGTATGCTACTGCATGTCCGAAGAGTATCATACTACATATAGCTAGCTCAGGAAAAGATTACAAAACAATTTTTAAATTTTATTTAAAGAAAAAAAACCAAAACTGAAAAAGGGTAGAAATAATACATAATCTCAAAAAAAATAAAAAGTAAGAAATCACTAGTTGATAAATTACATATTGTCCTCTTAGAAATAGTTGTTCAAGTTACAAAAGTAAAGCATACAAAACAGACATATAAACAGTGAGACTGCAAAGAGTTCTGTTCAACTATCCAACAAAAACTTAGTAATATGGTTATCAATCCTACAAACTTAAACATACATGCAGTTATATTCTTTAGAGCACTTTCTTTTCCTCTCTGTTTTACAACAGAAATTACATATTTTGGGTTTTATTACTCCTACAGTTCTTATTACTCTTTACACTAGAGAGGCAATGTGATATTTATAAATATGATTCTTATTTATTTCACTAATGAGGATTGCCTTGAGTTGTCTCCATTTCCCTATGAAGTCCTCAAGATCATCCTTTTTTATAGCTGAGTAATAGTCCATTGTATAAAAATACCACATCTTTTTTATCCACTCTGCTGTTGGATGGGCATCTTGGTTGTTTCCAAGATTTAGCTATTACAAATTGTGCTGCTATGAACATGGGTGCACATATATCACTGTGATATGACCTTTTCAGTTTTTCTGGGAAAATACCCAGGAGGGGAATAGCAGGATTGAATGGAACTTCCAATCCTAGTCTTCTGAGAATTCTCCATACTGACTTCCATAGTGGTTGGACCAGTCTACACTCCTACCAACAGTGGAGCAGTGTTCTTTTCTCCCCGCAGCCTCACCAACATTTGTTATCAGTTGATTTCTTGATGGCAGCTATTCTTTTCCGAGTGAGATGAAATCTCAATGCTGTTTTAATTTGCATTTCTCAAATGACCAGTGATGGTAAACATTTTTTCATGTATTTATTTGTCATTTGTATATCTTCATCTGCGTGTTCATCTCAGATGCCCATTTTTGGAAAGGGTCTTTGAATTTGGGCGGCTTGATGCTTTTCAATTCTTTATATGTTGTTGATATAAGTCCTTTGTCTGAGAGGTTGCTGGCTAAAATTCTTTCCCATTCTGTGGGTTTTCTTTTCACTCTGTTGGTGATCTCTTTTGAAGTGCAGAAACTTTTCAATAATATGAGATCCCAGTTGTTGATTCTTTGAAGTGTTTCCCGTGCAGTTTGTGTTTTGTTCATGAATTCTCTGCCAACCCATATGTCTCCAAGACTTCTACCTACCTTGTCTTCCAGTAGTTTTAGTGTTTCTGTTTTAATATTTAGGTCTCTGATCCATTTAGACTTTAGTTTTGTGCATGGTGATAGACATGGATCTAGTTTCATTCTTCAGCATGTGGAGAGCCAATTTTTCCAACATCATTTATTAAAGAGGCTATCCTTCTTCCAGTGAACAAAATTAAAAATAAAAGATCTGTTGAATATGTATTGCTTTCACACCCTCATAGAATTGAAAAATCTTAAGTCAGACAATGGTAAATCAGGGCCATCTGCACATGCTGAGCAGAGCTACTCAAACCTATCTTTGGATTTATCACACAAAGTAAAACCAATCATGTGCCATCAACCATGGCAGAACTGCATCTCATAAATGCATGAGCAAAATAAGTGCTTTAGTTAATTGACACTGAGTGTTTTGTGGTTGTTCACAACAGTAGCTGACTATTATGTGACAGGTCAGTTTTCATCATTTGGACAAATGGACAATGGATATTTCAGAGTTTTACTCCATAGAATATGGAAATGACAGGTCTTGTTTTTAAAGTTTTTAAAGCAAATTAATCTGGCAACTCTTTTTAAACATAAAGTGTATTAAGAAAACACCAAATAGAATGTTCATCAGTGAACACTATAAACCAAATGGTGAAATCTTGAATAAAATAATAGTAGCAACTATAATGTCTTAGAGGCAAAGGTAAGTCAAGGATTACATTATTTGTATATAGTCATAATCTCAATTTTCATCAGTTATACAAGGTAGAAGGTAATAAAAATGCAAACTCTTTCCAGTGAAATTGACCAAGTGATGGTAACTTGAGAGTTAATTGGCAGATTTCCTTTTAAGTAACAAAATCCTTGGCAGATATTCTCCATTCTATTATTAAGAGAAGAGACTTGGAATGGAATTGGCATGAGTCTCTAAGGTTTTAAAAGCATACTTATTGTGCCACTTTTCCAAGAGAAATAAAATTTAGTATTCTTACTTCCTCTTGCAAATACAGTTTGGGATTGTTTTTAGTATTTCTAAATTTTTTGTGACATTGTAGTGGTACCATAATTGTATTATAGTACCTAGAAATAGAGATGTTTAGTCTACAGGCATTCTCATCTGAATGAGAAACAAGGTCATACTTTAGTCTTCAATGAGTACATTCATTTCAACACACTTCATTTAGTGGGTTTTTCTTTCCTTTTTTGGAATTATTGTAGATTAAAAGTCATGGACATATTATTTTGCAATTTGTCCTAGCACAAAGAAGAGTTTATTACTAATGCCTCCAATCTGGTGCATTCATGACACATGGTTTCCTTAATGGAATGTGGTTGAAGTGTATTTGTGCAACCTTCAAAGTGTACCTTTAGAAACCCTCTGGGGTCTGCCTTTGTTCATTGGGAATGCTCCCCTGAGATGACATAAAGCAGCCAATCGGTGTCTGAAGAAGAAAGGCTGCATGGAGAAGAACCAATGCGCCCCAACTGATAGTCATCACAACTGCCAGGTACACGTCTGTGGTCATCTTAGGCCTCCTAGCAGTGTAGCAAGGCCAGATCAGTGGGGGAGCATCCCACCACCTCACAGAATCATGAGAAATGGAAAATGGTTGGTGTTTTAACCCACAGTTTGGGGTGATTTGTTACAAAGGGATACTTTTTCTTCTTATTCCTCATATTTCCATCTACACGAACAAAGTGGCACATTATGACTTTAGGAGCCAAATGTGGCAGCTTTGGAGGTTGGTCTTATATAGCCTTGCCTGCTGTGTGCTTAACATAGGTTAGCACTGACATCAACAGAACTTGTCATAAAGAATTTAAAAAGAAAAGCTACAATTCTGTAGTTAAAGTGAGAAGAAGAGTCATGCACATTTTGTGAAGAAAGAATAATTTTCTTTTTTTCAAACTGTAATTCTAATCTGTTCCACTGATCTTCAGATCTGGTTTTTTTTTTTTGCCAGTACCATGCTCATTTTATTACAGAAGTTTGTAGTATAATTTCAAGTCAGGCATTGTGATGCCTCCTGCCTTGCCTTTGTGGCCTAGAATTGCTTTTGCTATTCTAGGTCTACTCTATTTCCAAATAAATTTTAGAGATGTTTTTTCTAGATCTGTGAGATGTGATAATGATATTTTGATCAGGATTGCATTAAATCTGTATAACAATTTTGGAAATTATACCAGTTTTCACTGTGTTGGTTCTTCATATCCATGAGCAAGGGATATCTTTTTGTTTTCTGATATCCCCTTTGATCTCCTTTTTCAAAGTACCGTGATTTTCAGTGTATAGATTTTTACTTCCTTGGAACATTGATTCCTAAATATTTCTTTTTTTAGCATCAGCTATTGTGAAAAGTGTGGTTTATCTAATTTCTTTCTCAGTAAGTTTGTTGATTTTTTTGTACAGCAACTGAGTGTTGACTTTGTATCTAGTTACCCTACTGAACTTATTAGATCTAAAAGTCTAAAAGTTTGGTGGAGATGTTGGGGCCTTCTATGTAAAGTAGCATGTCATCTGTGAATAATGATAATTTGACTTCTTCCTTTCCTATTCTTATTCCTTTTATCTCTCTCACTTGTCTAATTGCTCTGGCTCATGTTTCCAGAACTATATTGAATAGCAGTGGTGATAATGGACATCCTTGTTTTGTTCTTGATTTTAGAGTGAAAACTTTCAGTTTTTGTCCATTTAGTATAATGATGGCTGTTGGTTTGTCATAGATGGCTTTTATCAGATTGAGGTAAAGATCATCTATTCTGACTTTCTGAAGGGTTTTTAAAAAAAAATTCATCATGAATGAGTGCTGGACTTTGTTGAAAGTTTATTCTTCTTCTATTGAGATAATCATATGATTTTTGTCTTTGGCTCTGTTGATATAGTGTATTACATTTATTAAATTGTGTATGTTGAACCATCCTGCATCCCTGGGATGAATCTTGCTTGGTCATGATGTAGAATCTTCCTGACAATTTATTGCATTGTTTGCTAGGATCTTATTAAGGATTTTTGCATCTATGTTCATTAGGGAGTTTGGACTATACTTCTCTTTTTTGTGTTGGTCTTTCTTTGGTTTTGGTATCAGGGTAATACTTGCCTCTGTTAATGAGTTAGGGAGAATTGTTTCCCTTTCAATTTCATTAAATAGTTTGAGAAGTATTGGCGTCAAACCGTCTCTAAATTTCTTATAGAATTCAGGGGTCAATTCATCAGGACTTGGGCTTTTCCTTGTTGTTAAGTTTTTATTTTTATTTTTTATTTTTTTTGTTACCGGGGATTGAACTCACGACCTCACACTTACCAGGCAGGCCCTTAAGCCACTGAGCTAAGTCCCCAGCCCCATGTTGTTAAGTTTTTAAATTACATTTTCAATCTCATTAACTGATTGGGTTATTCAGAATTTTTATATCTTCTTGATTCAGCTTTAATAGTTGATAAGTTTCTAGGAATCTGTCAATTTCTTCTGTGTTTTCTATCCTATGAGAGCAAAATTTTTTGAAGTAGGTATTGATGACCTTCTGTATTTCCACAGGCTCTGTGGTGATTTTACCATTTTCATTTCTGGATGCATGAATTTGAGTTTTTTCTTTCCTTTTTTTTGATAATATTGGCTAAGGGTTTATCAATTTTATTAATTCTTTTTAAAAAACAACTCTTCAATTCATTAATTCTTTGTATTGTTTTCTTGGTCTCCATTACAGTAAGTTTTACTCTGATCTTTATAGTTTCTTTCCTTGTATGGGCTTTGGGCTTCTTGCTCTTCTTTTTCTAAAAACTTGATGTGTAACATAGGTTGTTTATTTGTGCTCATTCTTTTTTTCTGACATGAGAATTCACTGCTATAAATTTCCCTCTTAGAACTACTTTCATTGCATCCCATAAGTTCTGGTATATTATATCTGCATTCTTATTTATTTGTAGGTATCGTTAAATTCTTCATTAATTTCATCGGTGACCCATTGGTTGTTTAGGAGAGTGTTATCTAATTTCCATGTGTTTATGGAGTTTTGTTGTTTCTTTACTGCAATTTCATTGTACTATGGTCAGATAATATGCATGGGATAATTTCAATTCCTTTGCATTAACTTAAGTATGTTCAGTGGGCAAGTATATTATCTATTTTAGAGAATATCCCATGTGTAGCTGACAAGAATGTATATTCTGATGATGTAGGGTGGTACACTCTGAAAACATCTACTAAGTCCTTTTGTTGACAGGTTTGGTTCAGTTCTGATATTTCTTTGTTGATTTTTTTAACCTGTTTGTGACAATGGGGTATTAAAGTCTCCTGTTACAATTGTGTTATTGCTTATTTTATTTTTCATTTCTATTAATAATGGTCTTATATAGTAGGGTTCTACCATATTTGGTGTTGTATATTTATGATTGTTTTCATTTCTTCTTGAAGTTTTCCTCTAAACAAATATGTAGTGACCTTCTTTATCTCTTTTGATTATTCTTGGTTTAAAGTTCATATTGTCTGCAAACAGAATAGCTACCCCTGATTTTTTCTGAGTTTCTGTTGCATGGGAGATTGTTTTCCATCCTTTGACTTTCAGTCTATGGATTTATTTTTGAGTTAAATATGTTTCTTGTATACAGAATATTGTTGGCTCTTGTTTCTTGATCCATCCTGCCAGTATGTTTCTTTTGATTGGTTAGTTGAGGCCATTTATATTGGTGGTAATAAGTGATATGTATTGACTTACCTTCATCATGATATTTTCCTGCTATTGGTTCCTTGATTTGCCCCTCTGTTTAGCTGCTTTCCCTCCCTGGTGGTTTCTTTCTGATGTTGTTCTTGGAGTTGTGGTCATTTTTATCTCTGTGTAGAATATCTTTCAGTCCTGTTTGCAGTATTGGTTTGGTGATCATGAATTTCTTCAGTTGCTCTTTGTCATAGAGGTATCTTATCTTTCCATTGATTTTGAAAGATGGTTTTGCAGGCTACATCAATCCTGGTTGGAAGTTGTTTTCTTTCAGGATTTGAAATACTTCACTGCAAGTTCTTCTTGACTTAAGAGTTTGTGCTGAGAAATCTGCCATGATTCTTATGGATTTTCCTTTATAGTTGATCTGTTCCTTTTCTCTAACAGCTTTTAGTATCCTGCTCTTGTGCTGAATTTCTGGAATATTGATTATTATATGTCTTGATATAGTTTTATTTTGGTCACGGTTGTTTGGAGTTCTATATGCTTCATTTATGTGTGTGTCAAATTCTTTATCCATGCTTCAGAAGTTTCCTGCCATTATTTCCATGAGGAATTTTTTTATGGCATTTTTGCTGTCTCCAGCCTTCTCATTGACTCCAGTGAATCTTATGTTATTCTCCTTTGCATCATCTTGAAACTGTTGGATTGATTTTTCGTGATCTCTTGCTGTTCTTAAGATATCTTTCTTTTCATGATCACTAGCTACAAGTTTATCTTCACTATGAGAAATTCTATTCTCTCTTTTCAATTTGTTGCTTATACTTTCAATAGAGTTTTAATCTCTTGGATGTCTGTTTGGATCTGTTTCATGGATTCCATTTTTTTTTCTATCTTGGGCATTTTTTTGTGTCCATCATTTTTCTCAGCTCATCTACTCTTTTATTTTTGCCTTCTCTAATATATTTGATTTTAATCAGTATTTATTTTTGTACCTGAGACATTATTTTCTCTATAACTTTTTTTCACTTCTGTTGCTATTATTTCAGGAAATTCAAGCGTTTGACTTCCAACTTCATCTATCTCATTGAGTTCTGGGCTTGTCCTGGGTGGGCTGGGGGCCTGGGGTTGCATTTTGCTTCTGCATCTTGTCATTTTCTATTTTCTCTTTTTTATTCTGCTTTGGTTTTCTATGTTGATGCTTGCTGATTTCTTATAATAGATGGCTTTATCACTAATATTGAGGCTTCCTTAGAAGATGTCTGTTCTTTAGGGATGTCTTCCAGATGTAGGTGCATCTTTATAGCTGTCCCAAGAACCTACTTTCCCAATTTGTAAAGGAAACAAAGTTACTATTTGTCTCAGCTCCCAATCCTTTTGTACTGGGCTACAATGATGATTATGATCTCATACCATCACACTGATATCATACAGGGGAGAAAAACTGATTTTAACATGTGTGACATCCTGGCCAAAGTAGTACAGTTAGTAATTACAATAGTTTCAAGTATAGTTTAACTACTGACATATGTTGGTAACCATTAACCTGCTACCTCCAACCACAGGAGCAAACTCTAAAGTTAGATAACAAAATCAAACATATACAATGTGCTTTTATGCAATGATTTTCCCCTTAGTGGAGTGATTTCACCCTTTTGTAGGGGAAGAGTTAAGATGGGTAGGGGACAGGATAAAGTGATTAACAAAGTCAAATACAGTAGAGTCAAGGCTGGAGGTTGAAGGATAATCATCTGAGTTTTGGGGAACCATAGGACACAGGAGAGAAAGAATGAAATAAAATATGAGGGAGTAATCAGAAAGTCAAGAGACAATGTTTGCTCACTTGAAAGATTAAATTTCAGATGTAGTTGAGGAAGGGCTGGGGATTTAGCTCAGCAGCATATGTGCCTGCCTTGCAAGCTTGCAGTCGTGAGTTCGATCCCCGGTACCAACAACAACAACAAAAAGCAGTAGTTGAGGAAAGATAGAAAGAGGATCAAAAGAAGAAAACAAAAAGTTTAGAAACCTACACTGTGAAAAAAAGAAAGAAGAAAAAGAAGGAGAATGAAAATGAAAATGAGAAGAAGAAAAGAAAGAAAAGGAGACAAGGGAAAGAGGGAAGGAAAAAAAAAAGCCCAAGAACAAAAATAACCTCAAAATACAAAACAAAACAAGAAGACATTCAACCAGACAGGAAAGGGATATCCAATCAGACAAACAAAGGAGAATAAAAGTAGTAAAATACCTCTGGTGTTTATAGTTCTGTGATAGTGTTCATGTTAGATTCCACAAATGTACTGAGCATAGAGCTGATCTTGGCCTCTGGATGTGGGGGCTGGGACTGTTCTTTTGGTGGTGGAGTTCTCCAGAGTCCAGTTGCTGGCTCCTCACTGCTGCTTTAGACACCTCCATGTTGCTGGTCTCACTGATTACTTCCTGCCAAAAGCAGCTGTGCGACCATGTATATATGGCTCTTTAAGGAGTAAACTTTCTTCTTCTTCTTCTTCTTCTTCTTCTTCTTCTTCTTCTTCTTCTTCTTCTTCTTCTTCTTCTTCTTCTTCTTCTTCTTCTTCTTCTACTGGGGATCAAACTCACAACCTAGCACTTGCCAGGCAGGTGCTTATGCCGCTGAGGTAAATCCCTGGCCTCGAGACTTTCTTGACATATTTGCTGAAAAAATTTCCCAGTTTGTTTAGGTTGGGGCTCCACATTTTTATGTAGACAGATCCATGGATCTTTTCATTCAGCATTTACTTGATCATTTTTATTGTAAGAAGTTCTACTACTATAGAGTCTTGATCCCCTTTCTCTTATGACTTAAAAACATTTAATTCTTCAGTCCTAGGGTTTGTTTTGGTAGAAAAGCTCAGTCTAAATATTTTTTCCTAACTACCAAATAAACTTTTGTAGCACTGCTTATTTCTTAAATCTTAACTTCTCTCTTGAACTTCTACACCTAAAAATTTTTTTATCTCCATACATACATACAATATAATTCACTCTTTTTGATGTGCAGTTTTGAGTAACAAATGTACAAAATTGTGTAACCACTACCAATCAAGTTCTATTGCCTTAAAAAAGATCCTCTCGTAATACCTTTTTTTTTGTACTTATACTTTTATTTTGCAGTATTGAGGATCAAATCCAGGGTTTTGAATATGTTAGGCAAGTGCTCTATCCTTGAGCTGCATCTGTGACCCTCATGCTAACCTTTGTAGTCAAATACTTCCTCTATATTTTATATCTGTTGATTTTTAAAGATTATATAACAGATTTTTACACGTCATACAAATCACTCACTTAAAATATATAATTCAATGTTTTTGGTATAGTCAAAGAATTGCATCACCATCGCCACAATTAATTTTAGAACATTTCATCAACCCAAATACACTCCACTAACTACTCTCCATTTCATCTGAAACTTTCTAACCAGGGCAGTAACTAATGTTTTGTTCTGCCTTTATAGATTTTCCCATTATGGTCACTTTATATAGAAGGAATCATACATTGCATGTTCCTTTGTGATTGGCTTCTTTCACATAGCATATTATTTTCAAGGTTTACCAATTTTGTTAGCTTTGTGTCACTGGACAAAAATACCTGACATAAACAAGTTAAAAGAAGGGTAGATTTACTTTGGCTCATGGTTCCAAAGGTTTCAACTGATGGTTGCTGGCTTCATTACTTTGGTCTTGGTGAGAGGTAGAACATCATGTCACAGTAGTGTGTGGAAGAGGAGACTGTTCATGGCACACTGGTGGGGAATCAGAGAGGTTATGGGGTACGCACTGCCCTTTCTCCTGATTTTGTTCCATCCAGGACCCTAGACTATTGGGTGGTGCTCCCACATTCAGGGCAGGTCTGCTGTTACCAAAAAAGAGATCAATGGTTTGCCAAAAAGTTTTAAAGAAGATAAACAAGAGGAAAACTAAAATGCCTCCACATAGCCACATTAAGTATATTATTAGCTACTAAAAACATTGCTTATAATGTGAATTATGTACAATGACATAGTAAAGAAACATGGACGAAAATGGCTTCAGAGTTAACTATATAGATTTCTCGGGGTCTCAGTTTCATTGTCTAGAAAATGGGATTAAAATAGAAAATCTATGAAATTCCTTTTAGGTAAAATATTATCTATGGCTACCATAGGAATTGGATCCACAAATACAAATATATAAAAGGAGAAGCAAAAGTACTCTTTTTTCTGTGATTTTATATTCCTTAAAAGAAAACAAATAACATCATTAAATGAATTAACAGATTTGTCAATCAGTGAAGGAAACCACTGGAAAAATTAAGAACTAGAAAAAATTGGTCATTTTCTCAATTCTGGCTAATATTATGAGTATTCATACATACAGCTTGGTGATGACCTCAGAAAAATTAAAAATGAGAAAAATTTTAAATTGTCTTTATGAAAGAAATTAAATTTCATGTGTAAGAATATAAAAACATAGTCTACAAATGGCTAATAGAATAAGAAGGATGTTTTGGAAACTCATGAAAAGATTTCATAAGGAATGACTTCATGTAAAACAGATTACAAAATGACTGGTAATTCTAAAGACATAATACTGAAATCAGAAGAGTCAAGTTTGAACAATGCTAAACCATATTGTTTTAGCCTTCAAATAGGATTGCAAAAGAATATAGACATTTTCCAGAGCCTGACAATACTATAGTCGCATCTGGAAACTAAAGATCTTGGAAATCTGAGTAGAGGTAAAGAAATATAAAAGGAAGTAGAAAGGTCAGGAAATCCTAGAGTATATGAAGAAAGGAAATGAGAAAGAACTACATTCACAGAGCCTGGAAAAGCAATAAGTAAAGAAAGGAAGAAGAACCTAGAACTGTCAGCTTATTAGCTTATTAGCAATAACTAAGAAAAATGTGTTGGCAATAATGTAAAACAAAAAAATATCTTAGAGAAATTCAGTTTAGTGAATGATTTAATACCTTATAACAAGTTTGTTATAACTAAAATGTATGAATTACCTAAGTCTCTATAGCAAGGGTATAGAAATTGAATAATACACATTTTTATTTCAGTTTAGAGTCCAAACTATAAAGTTTATATAAAACTAAAGGGAGACTGGACTAGGTCTCAAATATTATCTGGCCATAACCACAAGATAACATTCCAAAAACAGAGCTGATTTTTACAGCGAAATTGTTTACCAGACAGTTTGAAGACAGAGCTGCTACGATCATCTTTGACAGGCATCCCAACGTGACACGGGCTCTACGTCAAAACTGTTTTCATGTCACAGGAGACTTGCTGCAATTATAGGTTAAGGTAGACGTGTAGTCAGTTTTTCCTGCATTCTCAAATGGAGCAGCCTGAATTATCTTTTAACCTTTTCAAGATGACTCATAGTCTTCCCATCTTCCCAAAGTACAAGTCATCAACATACAGCTCAGAAATGATCACAAAGTGAGTTTGCCCTTGAACACCACCCAGGTAAGGAGTATGAACACTGCCAGCTCTCAGGGCCCTTCCTTGTCCTCCTATTCTCCTTGCCACACCCCATTCCTCCTTGAGTTTTTTTTTTTTTTTCCAGTATGAGGAATCCAACCCAGGCATGCTCTACTACACAGCCCTTTTTATTTTATTTTTATCTTTTTTTTTTTTTTTTACTTTGAGACAGGGTCTTGCTTAGCTTTCCAGGTAGGACTTCAACTTGCAATCACCTGCCTCATCTGTTCTCAGCGCTGGGATTACAGGTGTGTGTCACCACACTCACCTTTATTTGTCTTTATTAAGATATATTTCACATAAAATTCACCACTTTAAAATGTATGCTTTAGGTGAGTTTTTTTGTACACTCACTATATTGTATGATTGTCACTACTAATTTCAGAATGTTTCCATTACTCCAAAAAAAAAACGCTGTGTTTCTTAGCAGTTATTTCCAATTGCTATTTCCCTTTCATGTCTTGCTTTTGCTTAACCTTAGGCTTACGAGTTCATATGTTGTGCTCAGTAGCCACTGTGTTTTAGAGAAAGCCTTAGAAGCATAGTACAGGTTTTTAAAACTAATTTTTGTGTTCAACTCTGGGTGCAATCTACCAGCGAGAATTAAAAAACACTAATGTGTAGGCCTCACTCTAGAATTAGCAATGAAAATTGAGGGCATGAAATTAGTACACTGGGGTGTTAGTAGTTTTAAAAGCTCTAGAGAAGCCAGGCATTGTGGTGCATGCCTATAATCTCATCACTCTGGGAGGCTGAGGCAGGAGGATCCCAAGTTGGAGCACAGTCTGATCAACTCAGTGACTGAGTGACAACTCAGTGACAGAGACCCCGTTCAAAACAAAAAATAAAAAAGAGCTGAGCATGTAGCTCAGTGTGAAGGACCTGGGTTCAATCCCCAGTACCACAAAAACAAACAAAAACATCTCTAAATTAACTTATTATGTAGCCTAGGTTAAAAACTATAATCAAAAACTTACCTGATCAGAAAAAATTTCTAATTTAAAAGGCAGACTCTGAGAATCTGAATTTTGTCAAGTGCCCGTCTGCTACTTATAAGCACTTTCTAAAATACTTCTGGAACAAATGATTATATTTAGGACAACACATGACTTTGTCAACAAAAGTTTCTACTGTTTTCAAACAAGAAAACATTAATGGCAGTTTAAATATTTTAACAAAAAACTAAGGTATAATTCAGTGAAGTGGTAAGGGAAAGATATATTATTACATCTGCTTCAGTTCTTTTAATTGGGTGTTTGGTCCAAAGTGGAAAAGTATTGGGAAGTAGCCGGTTCCACTCCCTGCACTGAGGTTAACACAGGAAACAGGTCTACTTTTTTTGGACATCAAACCAGGACGCAATACTGTCAACAGGCTGTGAACTTCCCAGTGTGCTTTTATTCACAGTAGACAGTGTACAAAGAATTTTCTTCACATCACCAGATAAACACATGGTGAAATTTTTTAGTGTGATTGCCAAGAAAAATGGCAAAAGAAATGAAATAAGAAAAAAAACTTCAGAAAAAAACATCGAAATAGTTGGAAATAGACTTCATTACACATTGTACTATAACAGCAACTTATACTGCTTAATATAACTTGTAGAGACTGAGGTTCTTTTCATTCATTACAGTTGGGGGTAAGCGTAGTTCTTTCTTTGTTACAAGTGGTCCCCAATTTACAGTGGATTATATCTCAATAAACCTACTGTGGGTCTGGGATTTAGCTCAGTGACGTAAGTGCCTTCCTGACAAACGCATGAGTTTGATCCCCGTACAAACAAACAAACAAACAAACAGAAAAACCACTGTGAACTCAAAATATCGTAAGCCAAAAATGCACAAGAATAATTTTTATTTTTTTAGCAGTGGAGGGATGTAACCCAGGGCCTTGTGCATCCTAGGCAAGTCCTCTACCACTGAGCCATATCCCTAGCCCTCGAGAAAAATTTTAAAATGAAATAACTTGTGTTTTTTCCAAGAATGTATGTAAGTGCATGCTTTTCCACTTGCTCATTGAGAGTTTTATCTCTTACATTTTTTCCTCTGGCACATAAGTGCTTTGCTCTACATTGCACTATAGAAACAAATGTATCATTTTCTACATCTCTTTCTGGAAATTGTTTCTCTTTTTTATTATTAAGTAGAATTCAAATGCCAGTATCGGGTAGGAAAAATTTTATTTACTAGTATGTCTCCTATTTCTGGAGAACTCCCCTAATTCTGCTCCTTTTAGAGAACAAGTGTTTGTGGAAGAAGCTGAATATAAGAACTCTTCTTGATGCTAGGAATGATTTCATTGATTTAAAAAAGTGAGAGAAGAGAGAAGAGAAGCAAAGAAGGAGGGTGTAGTGAGGAAATAGTGAAATGTTGGCACTGCACACATTGTAATTTGTCCCCTCTGTAGCTTGAAGTTTTTACTAAGCACTTTTTAAAAACCCATAAAAGTGTTTGATATATGTAAGTGGATTAGTTGTAGACAGCAAGAATAAGAGAATAAAAGGTAATGAGAGGAAACAGAAAAAAAATGTGTCAATATTGTGAAGTGAGGGCCTGGTTTTGTTTCTCAGCACTGTCAAAAAAAAGAAAAAAAAAAGGAAAGAAAAAAGTCCCAATGAAACAGTGAAGGCAAAGAAAAACAATAGGGTGTGTGTGTGTGTGTGTGTGTGCTGGTACATATGCATACACATATGTATTTGGGGGTTATGGTTTGATTTTGCACAGGGCTTTTGGTTATTGTAGTTACTAAATTTAAGATTTGTGCTAGATATGCATTGAAGTGGAGAGATCCTGATTAATGTACACATTTAAAGCTGTGTCACATTTAGCTCTTCCTGTTGTTTGAAAATGTTTTCATGATTATAATATGAAATATGAATTTTTGATTCAATAACTTCTTTTTAAAAATGATCATTAATTTATCTCCCATATACTGTATAAAAGAGATACATATGTTATTCTGGTTTACTTGAGTCTTATGGTTTTTTTTTTTTTTTTTTTTTTTTTGGTACCAGGGATCAAACTCATGGTCTTGTGCTTGCCAGACAGGTGCTTAGGCCACTGAGCTAAATCCCCAGCAAGTCTTATGTTTTACATTCTAGTTTCTGGAGATTTACATTTTATATTTCACTTGTAATTGAACTTATTATAATTTACTGATATATTTACAATGACAATAGATGTAGGTTAATTCATTTCTGTATCACACCATAATTGGCTAAAAATTGACATTTTAAGATTATAACATGATGTAATAAATTTCTGGTGACAAAATTGTATTACTCTACAATTTTAACTTGTGGTAAAATATATATAAAAATTTACCATCTTGATAATTTTTAACTGTAAGTTCAGTTGCATTAAGTACATTCACATCATTGGGAAGGTAATTAGTTTTCAAGACTGGCCTTACTGTAATGCATTGATAAATAATTATTTGATTTCTTTATTCCCTTTTGAATGGGAACAAAACTTGTAAGTGATATAAATCAATGGGACTTAGACTCCAAAGTGTGATAGGAATAACTTTGTTCAACTTTGTGACTGAAAGGAGGAGGTAACAGGTCAAAGGAACAAGAGTCACTTTGTCAAGTCACCATTGATTAACAGCAAAATCAGGACTCTCATCCTGGTCTATGCCAACAAGTTCAAAACACTCGCTAAGAAAAAAAAACTGAAAAAGACCCCCTACTCTAAATCTCCATAAATCTACTGGCAGATTTTTGTGAGCCTGTATTCAGATACTCTCCTCTTTCTATCTTGTGACTTTAAATTTGCTGTCCAAAATTTTGAGAGCATAGGAATGAAAGTTTGCCACCTACAGGTCAAAAGGAAGAAGACATCTTTAGATTTTTCAGAGCAAAGCTTTGAGTAATGAAATAAGTGCGTTTTAAAATACTGTCCTAGGAGAAAAACTCAGTGTAACACAGGAAGACTTTTGTAGAAGGGAAACTGTAACAGGGAGTTAGAGGCTAGGCTTGCAGATACCAGGTGGATAAAAGTAGGAAAGGTCTCTGCCTTCATTTTATGTCTCGTTACCTCAAAACTTCATGTCAGATTCCTGTTCAGCTCTGCATGTAGGCATATTAATCACCTCGAGTGTCTATATGATATATATGATAAGGTTTATTAGCCCTAAATTTACCTAGTTTATCTCAACCTCCTTCAAGACTGGAAACACCAAGATAAGGATAAGTAGGTAATTTCCAGGAACTGTCATCTCGTGATGGGTCTCGTGACCCCGTTGCTGATGGCGACTCTCCCAGAACCTAATGGAACCAGACTGATCAACCAGACCATGAAACGACTAGAATTATCTAGTGCCAGCTTTATAAACCCACAACCCTTGCCTTTGTTCTCCTTTTATATAAAACTTCAAGGTCTCTGCCAGCCCCTCAAAGCAGAGCTTGAACCTCTTTATCTGTCTTCCTGGCCTGGGTATGCTGATTAAATCTCCTTTCTTGCCTTTCATCATTGTTGGGACCCCCAAACCGTGACCTGGGCTTTTGCCCTAAAACTCCAGTAAAACATTGCTTTCCTTGTCACTGTTGTTAGTGCAACACATTACTACTATTTTTTTTTCATTAGTATACAGCACTATGGTGGCAAAAAAAAAATGCTGAACAATATGAATTGGTAATGAGAAAGGCACGGAAATGTTTCTCAGTAACTGAGAACGTGCTGTCTCCTTCTCTGCTGGTATTTCCTTCCACTGCTGAGAATTATCTCAATGGGCAGCAGAAACCCTCTAATGATATTGGGCCAACTGGGTAACCATTTGGAAAACTCATATAGTCTACTAAAGTAAACTCCAGATAGATTAAGTATTTAAATGTGAAAGATAAATAATACCATAAGAGTAATAACAGTCTGTATAAATGATTGCAACAAGATCTTTGATTTGGGAAGACCTTTATGAACATAACACAAATGAAGAAAATGTGATAGAATTTTCACCCAAATTGGTCAAACTAAACAAAAAATGATAAGATCCACTGCTGACAATAATTGGAGGAATTAGGGCTGGGGATTTAGCTCAGTGGCTTAAGCACCTGCCTGGCAAGCATGAGGTCATGAGTTCAATCCCTGGCACCAAAAAAAAAAAAAAAAAAAAAAAAAATTGGAGGAATTCTACTTATTTTTGATAGAGCATTTTGAAGAAAAATAGAGCACAAATATTTCAGAAATGCTGAAAACTGACCATCTGCTTTCTGGCTTAGAACCCATTTCTAAGAATTTATCCAAAGGAAACAATCATGAAAAAATTAAGTTCCAAATACTTTTATGACAGACTTGTTTATAATAGTTCCCAAGCTGGAACTGACCTAAGTGTTTGATGGGATGTGTGGTAAATAAATTATTGTCCTAAAATATTGATAGCATTGAAATTATTTTGCTAAACTTTAATGACAGTGGGGAAGTTAATATATTAATTGACATAAATAGATGATATGACAGTGTATTTGATGATCCCACTTTTGGATCATAGAAACATTTCTTTTTTTGGTGAGACTAATGTAGATTTTATTTTATTTTAAATTTTATTTTGGAGGTACTAAAAATACAACAGAACAAGTCAGAACAAAGCCAATCGAGACAATGCAGTGAAATTGGTACAGAACTTCACAGCAGGATACTGGGATAGTAGTAATAGGTACTATAGTATATCTCGTTATCTTCACAATAGTTGTCCAGTCAATTAGGTATAGTTAAATCAAACCAAAAACACAACATTATAAAACCAATTGAAAGAGAATATTGAATAGAGCAAACCATTTAATAATAACAGAACAGTGAAAATAACCTTTGCCTTCAAACAGAAGATAGAAGGAAATCCCCTACCCTCCGGAGAGAGATAATAAGACTTCCACCCCTAGTTGCTCACTGGGGGCGAGGGGAGGATGTTTCTCAGCCTGCGCTGATAGGCGCGCCTAAGGGATCTCGGGAGCCGCTGGTTCTCCGCCTGGCCCATGCTGGAGGACTTAGCAAGAGGGCGGGCAAATTGCCTTCTTGTGCAGCCGCCTAAGTCCCACCATGGCCGGTTCTTGGGAGTAAAAATATTTCTATATCCATACACCAAGAAGGAATCTTGGAAAGCCATACTCCCAATATTAAGAATGGTTACATTGGTGGAGGGGTGTAGAGAAAGAGATCAAAAGTTTCCTCTAAAAATGTTTTTGAAGAGTAATGGAAAGGATTAAAGGATGAATGTTGTCAAGTATCTCAGGTGGAAATGTAAGTAAATGAGGAGAAAAAAGTAATTTTTTTTGAAAACAAAAAGAAATGGAGTCTGGTTATGAGGCAATAAATGAAAGTAGGAAGAATATAGGTATGAGGACATGCAATAAAATGGGCCAAGAACAAAGCAATGCAGGACAGGAGCTTATACGATATGATCTAAGAGCCTGAATGGAAAGTCGCAAAAAGCCTAAGTGGAAAGTTGCAAATAGCCTGGGCAATTTGGCATGACTGCCACATTCAAAATGTGGATTTGTTATCCCAAGATTCAACCTGAAACAGTTTTAAAAGCTCCACAATAATATATTACTAAATGGTCACAGGTGAAAATAACAAAGACTCACTTGAGAAATAGTTATAGCTTTTGAAATAATTTTTTTCCCTGTGCAAAAAAGATGAACTTTAATCCATACATTACATCCTGATAAAATGTACTTTATTGAAAGTGAAACCTATGAGAACCTTTAGAAGATGATATTTATAAATTTGGGTTAAAAAAGATTGCTTAAATATGACCCTGAAACAAAATCCAAATTATATCTGTTGGAACAGCTCAGTGTATTTTTTTCTTTTCTTTCTTTCTTTTTTTTTTTAATCGGTACCGGGGACTGAACACTCAATAGTGCATTGCAAGGCAGGCGCTTATGCCACTGAGCTAAATCCCCAACCCCAGCTCAGTGTATTTTTATTAATACTTTTATAAAATATTCATAAAATTATAAAACTACTGTATACCATAAAGTATGAAAACTATAAAATTAAGAAACAACTTTTATGTTCATAACCTTCTAGAATTATCGATGGTTAAAGTAGTAATGTATGTGTAATCATATAATACCCTTATTTATTCCTGTTTACATAGCATTATCTTAGAGGTAGTCTTTTAAAAATAGTGTGGCACCTATTAATTCTACAATTTATTGTGTTTCAACGTGGTATTTTCATACATGCATGCATTCTGACTGTGCTCTTACCTTGTTATCCCCCATTACATCTCCTCCCTCTTATTGCCTTCCTCTTGTCTAACCACAGTGTCCCATCTACTTTCATGCCATCTGTTTTTAAATTCCACATATTAGGAAAAACATGAGGTACTTGTCTTTCTGAGTCTGGCTTATTTCCTTTAACATGATGATCTCCAGTTTCATTCATTTTCCTGTGAGAGTATTTCTAAAAATTACATTTTAAAAATTTCAAATGGTTTTACTTACAGAAGATAGAGCAAATAAAAATTCATTGGACTTTCATCTTTAATTGGAATCTGCTCTCCTAATTTCATAGTGTACAGAGTTCATATTCTGCTATAGGCAGAATTTATGTATTTATGTTTGTTATTTGTGCACAGGTGAACTCCTAGAGAAAAGGCATTCAGACTTTTGATCATGTGCCCCAATAGAAGCACATTTATATAAATTAAACATAGATTGGACCTGGCTAACTAATATAGTATGTTAATTATATAATAAAGAAAAAATTCAACTACAAAGTAAGTTAAAAAAATAAGGAGAAACAGAAATTCTAACACACAGTACTTTTGCTGCACACCAATGGCCCTTCTTCCAGGAGGGCCTCTTTAGCCTCCCGCCAGATTATACTGCTAAATAAGTCGGAGAAGACACGTAACCTGTGCGCCTGTGTCTGTAAATTGAAGATAATAAAAACTACCAAGAAGACAGTGCGCAGGCGCCTAGGAAGTGTTTCCACTCACGCCCTGAGTGAGGAGATGCTGCATATTGCCATCAGTGCTTCTGAGTTAAAGTTAATTACCCCGATATTTTAGTTTCATATAATACATGAAGATCCATTAACTTACCTTGTTCTTCCTTACCTCTGTGCCTGCTTCCTACCTCACTGTTCCCAGATTGCAGCTAATTTTTCAGATTTTTGCTAAGTTACAATTGTGTATTTCCCCTGAACATATAGATTCAGTTTCCCAGGGAAGGGTAGCAGTTACTTTGTATTTAAAGATAATTTGCTTTTATTCTACTTATTTCTACAGTGATTATCAGTTGGGCTTCACATTTAAATCATGTGGGGAACTTAAAAAAATACAGATACCCAGGTCCTAGAGCTTCTGATTTGTCTAAAAGGTTCCTAGGTGATGCTGAAGTGCAGCCAGAGATTGAAAAGAAAACAAAAGAACAATAGAAAGTTCCTCCCTGGATATCAGCTGCTCTCAACTCTGGGAGGACATTACAAGCAACAAGGGAGCTCTAAATAACATCAATGCCAGGTACCCTGACCTTATGCTAATTAAACTAACATCTACCATTGCTGTATGGGCGTAAGTACTTCCTAAAAGCTTTCCAGATATTCTGGTAGGACGTTGGGATTGAGAGGTACTACTCTATGTAAACAAGGTACCAAATTAAAGCTGCCAACAGTTACGGTAAGAACTTGGCAGCAGCATTTGTACCTATGATGTAGCATGCTTCAGGGCGGGCTCACTGCTCCCTCAACTGCCTCTGATTCCTCAGCCTCTCTAATTTGGGGTAGGCTGGGAAACCCACAGGGTAGAAAGTAGCCTGCTGCTCTGTGGAAGTAGCCTGCAGAAGCCTAGCAAGTCTTTTAAAAGGTAGAGTCCTCTGCTAAGCTGAAATATTATTTGTCATTATTTTCCTCCACTGACCGGGTTCTTATCTCCTCCAGTCACCTGAAGAAATTAGATAAATCATGCCTAGTACTTTCTTTTCTGATTGCTCTTATCTCCCAAGTAGGCACATAGCCCTTTTTGTTTATGGGACATTATTTCTAATGACTATAAAACAGAGAGGAGTCGGAGAACAGGAGGATGGAAAGGGGAATCACCAAAATAATAAAGCTACAGAATGGAAATTTCACGAAATGTTTTATAATAAAGTCCTGAATGCTTGACTCACTTTGATGTGAGCATCCAATTAATGTTTATTGAGTTAGGTTTATCATGTGTCATTGAAATCTCCAAACTACTTTCAGAATATATTTTGCATAGAAAAGGAAACAGACTAATGTAAGAGTTTAAGTGACTCATGCAAGGCCATATGGGGGCAGAGAAGGCAGAATCTGAACAAAGTTCTCCTAAATCTAAGTCCAGAATCTTAGAAATTGATAGCTTCCTGCTGTCATTTATCTCTCACAGAATGGGCCACCTTTAGATGGCCTATAGGAGACCTCAATCCATTGCTCCCAGAACCTGGAGATAGCATTATTCTTCGAGTCTAAAGAAATATAAAATGAATGAGTGTAGTTATTGTGTCACTTTGGAGAAGATGTCTCCCAAGTAAGAGCTGTAAGTCATTCAAAGGACTATAGGGTGTAGCCTCCCAAGAGCAGGGCTATGTGCAACACAGCTGACCAGAGTTCTTATGGCTAATGGAGCTCCTATAGAGACTGACCAGTGGTTGTATCAGAGGAGCCCCACAGATTTTATTCTAGTCTTAATAAAAACAATATTGCTAACTGCCTTAAGAAATTCCTACACAGAAGAAAATTCTGGGCTCAGTTAGTATCCATGAATCCTGGTCTTGATAGTTACGTTACAAATACATGAGATTAGCTACTGGAGTATGCTAATTTCTAAGAGTTTGGTTAGTGTGGGTTATTTCTCCTAATAATTACTTCCTGCTATCTGGACAAGAATCTCTGGGTCTGCAGAACCATGATCATGGAAATCCTGCCATGTGATACTGACACTGAGGCACCTCTGTCCTGTGAGACCCTGGGCTACACCACCCCACCTTTGCCTTCCCTCAGTTCAAGTGAGTCTTTTAGAGTAGAGCAATAGTATGGACCAGTGAACCAGGAAATGTTCCTAAACTGAATGGCTTTCAAATTTCCCAGGAAATTTTTGTTAGATTGGCCTCATGCTTTCTACAGTCATCCTTTGTAAAGTCTGGCCATTAAAACAATCATTTTAAAGGGAAAATGGTGTAATGAAGACCTCTGTTGACATTTTGCAAGAGTTTTGAAAGAGGAAATTCCTTTACTGAGTTCTTGGAAATGAAATGAAACTTCTCTGATTGTATTTGCCATGGAGTCTATTTGCTCCTCTATACTTGTAACTTAGTCCAAATGTTGCTTCTCAACATCTCCCTACTTCTTTTCTAAATTATATGATATCTCCTATCATAGCCTGTTCTCTGACATTTAACTTATTATCATTTAATTTAATATCATTTTAAACTTGTGCTGTCCTTCCAAAAACTTCAATCTAAATGATTTAACTCATTTTAAATATAATTTTCACCTGCTGTGAACTGCCCCCCAAACACTGCGAATTTTCATTATCTACTGGAATATTTTGGGTTATAGTTCGAATATTTTCATTTTACTTTTTTTCCCCCAGAAAAGGATATATTTTTATTCGAGTAACTGCAAATAGGAAACCAGAAGGGGAGCCTTAGGCTGGGACAAATAACGGCCCCCTCCAGAACAGAACTGCAACCTTCACACGGTCGACACGGCCCTGCTGTGTCCTCGGGGCAGTGGCCCACCTTCGCTGGGACTGGGGTGCTTCTCGTGCAGCCTGGGCGCCCCAGCCCTGGCCCCTCGCGGGAGGGAACAGGGCAGAACGAGGAGGCAATGAGGATGCACGTCTGGCGCTGGCGGCAGCAGCAGTGTCAAATGCCTAAGAAGGAAACATTGAACAAAATCCTACACAGCTGTCCAGAGGTAGTTTGTTAACAGTCAAGGATGGAACTAGAACCTTGAGGGTAGGGAAGAGCCAGAGAGCGGGCAGCTGGGCAGGCTCCAGTGGTGTGAGCCCTGTGGGGGGTTAGACTGGCGGGGGCCCTCGGGGAGCCAAGCCACCCCCAGCCCCTGGTTTCACCAGCTGGCTGCTGCCAGCACAGTGGGGTGGGGCATGGCATAGTGAGATGCCAGGGGAGTCCTCTCAGGCCCCTCTAGGTCGCAGCAGAGGTGCAGAAGGAGCCCCTAAGCCAAGAGCCCCTAGAGCTGTGACCCCGAGGTGGGCAGCTGCGGGGACGCGAGGTGCGAGCAGGACGTCACGTCAGCCTTGGGGGGCGGATGCGGTGTGTGTGCCAGCACCCTTGATTTCGCTCCTCTTTGGTCGGTCCCAGCTCTCTTGGGTGTTGTTTCACCGGGTCCTTCGCACTGGCTGGCGCCGCTTCGTGGCCTGCCGGGCCTGGCTTCTCAGTGCTGCCCTTTCCCGCCTGGAGGCCAGGGCTGGCTGGACTTCGAGCTCCACTCACTCACCTTCCTTCTCTGCGGGCAGGTGGGTCCCCGCTGGGGTGTTTCTTGGAGACTTGCCAGCGCCAGAATTGCCTCAGCTCGGAGTCCCAGTTAGAGGACAGTCTGCATGTTTTTAACCCTCCAGAAAGTCCTGTGTTGGCAATTTAATGCCCAGTGTAACAGTGTTGGGAGGTGACGCCTTTTGGGAAATGCTTAGGAATGATTAATGTCACTAGAAAAGGGGCTTGGTAGAGTGGGTTGGTGCTCTTGGCTGTCTACCTCCACCACATGAGGACATGGGAAGAAGGCACAGACCAACCACATTGGGGGCACTTCCATCTCGGACTTCTAGGCCTTCAGAACTGAGATAATGAAGTTTTGTTTTTATTAAATTACCCAGTGTGGCATTTTCCTATAGCAGCGAAGAGGGTTAAGGCAGTCTGTTTTCATCTTTGCTTATACTCTTTATTTGATACGAAGTGGCTTCTCTTTTTCTCCCACGTTCACTCTATGCACAGGGACTTCTGTGGATCTCATCAAAGGAATAGACAGACACCTGTGAAGATGAGGATGCACCTGGGCCAGTTTTTCAGTTTCATTACTCCAGAACTCTCTGCTATCAATGAAGGGCTGAAAATATAGCCTGGGTAACCTCTGGTTATTAGAGTTAGGTCTCTTAGGAAAAACTTTCTACCTGCAGCTGTTTCCTAAAGGTCAAGGAATCTTAACTTTAAGATTACACTTATTTTCAGTTACCTTATTCCAACTCCATCCTAATACAAATGATATGGATAGCTGGAAGAGGATATCCACCTCAAGGTCTGAGCATCCTTGTATACTAATTAGATATTGCAGACCACAAATTATAAATTGAGTCTAGAGGCTGTCCGAGGCCCTCCTTGTCCTACCTTTGAGCCAGACTGGAAGGAGGAAACTCCCTGCCTTCTTCTGGTCACAGCTGAAGCCCCACAGCTAGTGACACTGTGGCACTTACAGGGCAAGATGAGACCTGCTGAGGATGACAAAGATCTTCAAGGCAATATAGTAGCAGTAGTGAAAAGTTTCGCCTGGGGAAGCTACACTCTCCTTACTGCCCTTTGTCTCATCCTTGCTAGAATGCTTGGTTCCCTTTTTACAAGCCTTCCCTGCCTGGGCACTTATCTAGCACACCCAGCCATAATCCCCTCACCACTTTCCTCATTGTGAATGTGATCAATACATACTGAGGTTCTGGCTGCCTTGTGTTCCACGTGAATAACAGCGCACCCCAGATTCCCCACTGCATTGCCATTTTGTCTCTTGCTTTCTTTTTATTATGCACTATAACATTTTGCAGGAAATTGGGGACTCATTGCAGGGATCCCCGATAATTGGGTATGCCAAGAATGCAAGGACTTGACATACCTTTATCCAATCTATGTCCAATACTTGTGTTTATACTAAGTCACCTCGAAGGATGTGATAACAGCTCCTGGTGGACAAAGAAGCAGGATTGTTTGGGCTTATTAAAAAGCAGTGACTATCCCAAGCTCAGGGTTCCTCTCCAACAACATAATCCACTTGTGCAGGTTCTCACTGATACTTCATGTTGCCTCTGTAGAGCTCAAACAAGGAAACTGACATAGCTTTTGACACAGCTTTTGCTGTTGAGTAGTGAAAGCCATTTGCCTCTCACTTAGGTGTCTTATGCATCTTATGTAAAATCCCACAAAACAGCAACAGACTAATTTGTTAGTTCACAAGTAAGGTAAATTCTCAGACCCTGCACAGCTATTGACAGAAATCAATTATTTTCTTCTCGTTAAGTAGCTAGCATTTTGGGCACTGTAACTTTACTATCAATAAATTTATTATTAGTATGATCTATTACAAAAGATTGTTTTCCAAAGACTTAGCCAATAACACTACAAAAATAAGCAACCCTCTAATTCCTGTGAATTTATCTGTGTATGTCCAAGTCCAGTAATAATTTCACTATCTGTTTGCAGCACTAACAGTACTAAATCCAGTGCTTGGCGCCATGCCTCGATCTTTGGTGTAACAACATCATAAACTCTTGGAATTTGCTCCAGTTTATTTGAAATGCCCGAGTTAAAAATTCCACTATTTAGTTTATTGTATTCTTTCAAGATATAAGATGAAGGACAGCCAGAGTCTACAGCATTTTGTAGATGCTGCTGAATGAACGTGCTGGCTTCCAATTCTGATGCGTAAGTGGCAGTGTTACATAGGAGAGCTGACAGGTATTTGTACCATCCATTTGCCAGGCACTTAAGCACAGTTGGCCTGTAGATTGCCAGAGATGAGTTGAGCCCAGAGGAAGTATTGTGAAGCCATCCCAAACAGGCGTGGTCTCCTTTTTGCAGAGGCTGCTCAGCAAGAATGTGAAGATGGCTAAGACACAAAAATTCAACCGCGCTGCCTCCAAGGAAGACCGTCTCCTCTCTTAGAGCATGATATACACGATATGCACAAGTCCAGAACCTATCCTCTTTGGTTTGCATCTGAGCACTGACTGGGCTAGTGAGCACTGCTGTAATCATATTAATTCTTTCTGTTTTTAATAAGATTGCCATTCTGTTGCTTCTATCTGTGACATCCAAGGGGTTTCTCCAAAAGGTTACAGAGACCCCACTGCCCACACAGTCTTCATTCACTTGTGTGATATAGGCCACCTGCACTGCTCCTGTAGCCTCTGCAAAAATCTGCATCACACGGCCATTTACTGACCCAACAATCAGCCGGTTACTGTGCCTGCACTTTTCAATCAAGTGTTCAGATACATTTCCTTCTACAAGGATGAGATTCACACTGAATTTAATTAATAGCTGTAAGACATGATTTGCCCACAATTCTTCTGAGCTGACTTCTTGAAGCTTGACGCCATCTAGCACTGTTTTAATATGTGTAGACTTATTAAATCCCAGGTGGCGATAACTCTCTGTGAGGTCACCATCAATGAGAACTACCCGGATAGGCTGATTTTGCAATTCCTGGATCATAGCAGCACTAGATATTGATACTAGAGAGATATATCCTGGACAAACACAAGAAAAGGTTTCAGGTAAGCCTGGTAAACAGAAAGTGAAGAGTCTTGAAATGTCAAACACAAATGGCGCTACACGGCTGCCTGGTTGCTTACGTGCATTCTGATACTGCAGCCGTACTGCTGCTTCTACCAGTTCCATGCTGCTCCCATCTCCGTGACTCAAGCCCACTGTCAACTCAACCAAATCACGACATCTGTAAGTTTGGAAAGTAGTGGCACCACATTGTTCCAGAAATCTATTTGGTGTGCGTATCCCTTGATTATGATCTGTCCTTTTAAAATGCCTACTGTGGATGAGTACTGATTTTCTGAAGCAGGTATCTGTATGCAGATTTTTCAGAGTTCGTGATGTGTTTTCACCTGCTTCAACTGTAGCCTGAGGTTTGAAGAATTTAGGTGATTTACCAGGTTTCTCAGAAAGACTGTAAGTGGCTAATTGAGGTGCAACATCTTTGAGATCCTGCTTTTCCTGTACTGAAATAGCCCCTGAAAGGTCCTGTAGCAAAGAATTGCCAGTAACTGTTTCGAGTCCAGAAATTGCCTCTGTACTGTTCATATGGTCAAATATATCGTGGACGGGTACCTGAAGGGAAACTACCTCCTCACCACAAGAGTTCAAGCCTTCCGACATTACTGACACTATTATAGAAATGGGGACACCCAGATGGAGACATTCTTCAACAGCTCTGCTCCATGCACCAGCAAGAAACAAGAGCGTGCTGGCTCCAGTTCTGTATGTGTCGTTCTGTGCTTGAACTGCTTCATTGAGAAGCTGGCCCACAGCACTGGTCATATCTAAACTTTCAAGAAGCCTTACTGTTGAACTGATCAATACACTTTCATGACATCCTTCATCAGTAATAAATTTTGATGATTTTACTGGACCTAAGAATGTTCTGCCTGTTTCTGCAAATAAAGAAAGCTGCTGAAGTCCCATATGTCTTCTTCTGTTTATGATCCTGCAAGCCATCACTGTGAGTTATCACCTGAAAATAAAATAAAGACATGGAACTTTATTCCAGTGTAATTCATGGTTGTACATCCTATATAAAAGGAAAAGAGAGATACAGTCCCTGTCTTTGAAGTGTGGTCAGTTGCAAGGATGTAGTATAATATTAATGATATGGGAGTAGGGCATGGAGGGTGACCACTTCATCTAAAAGGGGAAACGAAGCACACTGGCAACAAGTGATGTTTCCAAAAGAAGGCAGTCCCTGGGGTGAGTCCTAAAGGATAACTTCAAAGCATTAGCAAGTTGAAGGAGATGGTATTAAAAAATACAGTGTATTGGAGGTAATGTAATATTTTGAGGGCTCACTGTATATGAGGCACTTTACATGTGTTACATAATGTAGCCTTCAAAACGGGATGAGGTAGGTACTATAAGTAGCCTATTTTAGTGACACAGAAAATGAAGCACAATAACTAACATACTACAGAATTTCACAGCTAGTAAGTAGAAGTGGATTGACCAAAACCCAGGTTTGTCAGAGTCTAAACAGTACCACACCGTGGTTACCTCCTGGTTGCCTCTCTACACAGTATGACAGTAATTTACTTTTTCTTCTTTCGAATCTTCTTCATGTCCCTCTTTCAAAACCTCTGCTTTCTTCTAAGCCTTGTTTATATTCTGCTCATGGGCAACTGTCTATGCTATGCTTAGTACAAGATACAACTATGTGAGTGGGAAAGAATTTAGAACAAAAGGAAAAATATCCTGGGCTATTTCAAATTTAACCTGTATTGAATTTACATGGAAAAAGATTTCCCAGACAAAGAAGGCATGAAATTACTTAAGCAAAACTAATGTAAAAAACTCATAAAGTTGCTACCCAAATAAATATTCAAAAGAGATCTATTTCAGCATTTGAAGAAGCCACTTCAAGTTTGAGTAATAATTAAAAAATAAAGCCTTAGCATTACAAACTTTGGAAATGCTCCTAAATTATTATTTTGAAGAGGCTGCAATGAGCTACGATGAACACAAAATAAAAACTGAAAACAATTTTTCATCTTCTAAGAGGCTGAGTGTAAAAGACCGAAACAGTGAAGGTGATGGTGAAATGGGTAATTTCAAAGATGGTAAGTACTTTTGGCAACTGTGCTTGACACTGCACTGACGCACTCTCATTCTTGTCCTGCTAAGCATCAACACCAATGTTTCTACAAATGGCTCTGTTTTCACCACTTGATGTTTCACTCGCTTAATGTTGCTTTAACATTCTAAGTGTGTAATGGAAGAGCAGACTCAGACTATTTAATTAGGATTTTGACATGAGAAGTTTTCTTTTCATAAGACCATGTCTAGTCTTGTCTAAGGTACTCAGTTTAGAATACCAATACATGCTTTTCAGGAGCTGCATAAAAAAACAGTATTTTCTGATGAGTATGATTAGCCCTTTCATCATCACACTCAACAAGTTTGCTAATCTTCAGTTTATTCCCAAGACAGTAGCGTAAGTCACCCCACTGTTTAAAAACAACTCAGAAGTCTTCTTTCTTTGACACAGAAGCCCCTTTCAAAAATTAACTCAGATCCTTTCACTGCAATGCTCAAAGTCTTGCAGAATCTTGCCAATTCACTCCAAGTGAAAAGCCATAGTTTCTACAATGCTTCCCAACACACCTTCCCTACTCCCGCACTTTCCCCATCCTTTCAATTCCTGGGACATGCATGGAATGTCCCCTATACTAGTGTTTCCATTTTAGTAGTTCCCTCTTCTTGGAATGCTCTTCTCCAAATGTACTGCCTTACCTCCTTCCAACATTTTCTCAAATCTCCTTTTTAATGAAGGCTATACTGAGCATCCTACTAATACCACAAAACTCTTCTTTTTTTTTCTGTAAAGCTTGTCACCTTATAAAATAGTGTATAGTTCATGTATTATTTATGGACTATCACTATGTTGGCATGCTATTTTCACTTGAGTAATCTTGGTCATTGTGGTACCCAAGTACCTAGAAGAATAGTGCCTGACACATTTTTTTTTTTTTTTGGTACTGGGTATCAAACTCAGGACCTCATGTTTGCCAGGCAGGCGCTATACCATTGAGCTAAATCCCTAATCCCTGACACATTTTTGGAAGCACTTGATAAATATTTGGTAAGTGAATAAATCAGTGTTTTTCACCATATTTGCTATTCTAAATTTGAGTAAAAAACAAGAAGAAGAGAAGACAGATGCCAATAGTAGTATTTCTCCAGCATAAATATAAGTTTCTACTCCCTGTGGAGTTGACATGATTCTTACTAGGCACTGCCTTAGCTGAAGCTCTATAACTGCTTCTAAAGAGGGTTCCTCCTTCATGTGGTTGTCAGAATTATCTCTGAAAGAACAAAATAAATGTAATAAGACCCTGCCAAAAATATTTATCTTAGACAACAAAGTCTTTACTTCTCATTTTAATCTAGGTGTTCTATAACTTAACCTCAACCTTATTTATCAGACTCCTCTTGCACCTTTTCTTTAAAATTCCACGAACTTGCCACAAAATGTATCATTTATTTTCACTCTGAACACGTTACCTCTCATTTGAACATCTTATCTTTTCTTCACCTCCTTGAAAGCTACATCTGTCATAACCTAAGGCAAATACAAGTTTGATATAGCTTTCTCCAAGGCCTCAGGGACTAGTCCTTCCTTTCTATGCTCCCAAAGCAGTAGCCACCTGTATTTAAAACACCATGTTTGTGTCTATCTCCCCCACTAACCTGTGGATTCCTGTGTTTTACTAATCTTTTATATTCTAAGTCTACCCCAACTCCTTCAGACTCACCCAGTTGTTGGCATAGCATATGATATGTAGAAAGCATCTAATGAGTTTGGTACATTTAAGAATAACTATGGGTTTAATATTTTTCTAGATTTTTGTTAAAATTCTATTATACAATCAGATCAGTACATGCTACTTTTCGAGACTGAGTACAACTTTAAAAAATTGGAATTTGAGCCTATCATTAAAAATATTACTAGAATATCTTAAATATGAGAGTTTAAATCATACTGATGTAAAACAGGCTAACACAATTGTTTAGCCTATTATTTGCCACTAGATCAAACTAGCTCTAAGGAAGTCTAGACACTGGAATTAAGTTGGGTATGCACTTGGTCAAGATTCATTTCTAGGTCTTAGAAATGCTTTCGAATTAACATTAAAGATGAAGTACATGACCTAGAAACTGAACAACAGCAACTTTCCAGGTGAGATAAAACCATTATACTTAAATGACTTTTAGCATTTTACTTAATTCACAAATATCCTGAATTTATATAATTTTACTTTTCACTGAAAAATCACTTTTAATGTCAAGATAATGTTATACATTTCCCAGAAGCCTAATGATTGCAGAGTTTGGATATCTGCCTGAGATGTAAGGTGAACAAGAAAGACTTGGAAAATGTCATGATTGATTTACTAATGTATAAAGAGTGATTTGGGAGACTGCTTCAGGAATGTGTCTGGCACATGTTTTTTGCTCTACCTTCAAAAACAAAGGAAAGTAAGACTAGGCAAAGTCAATATTCTTCCTGAATCCATTGTTGGAGAAGCCGGTATAATCTTTAGAAAATGAAGTATTTACTCTAGAAAAGGATTACTGGAAGCATAAAAGGGGTCTGAATATGTAAGCAATCAAAGGTTAGGAGTTTTAAGACCCTATTACCTCTTCATTCCTATCCCTACGAACTTCATCGCGTGTAAAGGGTCTCTCCCTAGAGAGAAGCAAAACTACCTACTTCCTTTCCCCCATTTCCACTCTTGGGATGACCGATGCCTCGCCTACACTGAAATTTTGATGCTTACGATGACAGAATCCCTGCCTGTCCACGCAGAAGGGAAGCAGATAAAGGCCCAGGCACCGCGGGACCCGTGGAATGTCTAACCACGCGGAGAGGAGAGGACAGGACAGTGCTCTCCCTCTGCAATGCTCCTCGTCGGATGCTGGACCAATTCATCGCAGGCCACCAGACTCTAGATTCTCATCCTTTCCAGAACGGAAGGGGTCAGAAAAGCAAGCAAGGTCTCCCTGCGTCTTTGCCAGGGTTAGCAGTCTGGGGAAGCAACTCGCTACTAACCTCACGGCTTTCTCCCCAGCCAGAGTGGGGCTAGAGTCCCCAGGTTCCCACCGCAGGGGGCGGATCTGGCTGGAACCTGGACGCACACACACAGGGAAGCCCGCGTCCTCTTCAGCTTAAGTCTGGGCCTGTGTGAGGTCGGTAGTCCAATAGTTTGAGAAATCTAGCCCCACAGGAAATTTCCGCTTGGCGGTGGGCGGAGAAACGTGGAAGCACAAAGTTATTGGTAGAGAGTAGAAAGGGGCGGGCCTTCTTTTTTGACTATTGGATAGAATGACCGTCAATTAATAGCACTCGGGGGGCGGGAACTGTGACGCCAGGAGCGCTGCCTTAGCAACTGTTTCCTAGCTACAAACGCCGCGGTTGCTCTGCCTTGCATACCGGTGACGCCCGGAATCCTCGGTTTGAGGGCGCTAGCTGGGGACATGGGGAGTGTGATGCTGTAATCTCTTGAGAGTAGGGCTGGTAAAGGAACGGTAAATATTTAAATGTATCATTTCACGATCGTCGAGTGCCATGAGTAATCCTCTTCACGTCACCAAATAGGAGCGTACTGTCCGTGACTCTAGGAATAGATGAGTGGGTTAATCCCCACCTCCCTTCAACCCTAACAATTGCAAATGCCAACAGTCTACAGTAGGCAGCGTATTAGAAACAAAAACCGATCGTTAGCTAGAAAGGAATTGAGTGCAGAGAATAAATGTTCAAAGCTGTCGGAGGACTCAGGGGACTCCTGACTGGCAAGGGAACTACTGACTTTCTAGGTTGGCTAGGTGAGGATTCAGAAGCTGCCTTTGAAAAGCTATGAAGACCACAGAGGTGTTATCGGTAGTCCAGGAATCCCGCATCCACGGCTACGGTGGCCAGCGCTTAACACAATTGGGGCTGGCGCTCAGGTCCCCAGCAACATGGAGTCCAGGTGCCATCCGCGCTGCCACTGGTCCTTCACCCAAAGCTGCAGACGCGATACCAAAACAAGGCTGCAGAGGACCCAAGGAGTAACTGTGACCTGGCTCGTTGGCAGGAAACAGCAGAGAGACGACTCCACCTTCTACGTATTAGGTGGCCCAACATTCTTGTGTAAATCTTTGAAGTCGGTTTTTTACCTAGAAAACGTGGCTTTTCACTTTCCCCACCCCTGGCATACAGTATAGTGTGGTAGAATAAAATGGGAAAGGATACTGTGTTCCAATCAGGCATCACCCCAAATAAACAAATCTTATCATGAAACATATAGGTATTTATAAAAAAAGGTATGTATTCCTCAAATGAATACTTTTCAGATATACCATGTAAGGCTAATTGTATTTTTACACGATACCATGCATATTGTCCTTTGTTTCTTCTCTCTCTCTCAAGAGGCACTATTTTTGTTTGTTTGCTTGCTTTTGTTTTTTGAGGCAAAGTCTCACTGTGTAGTTCAGGCTGTCTTGAACTTCCTATGTAACCTCAGACTCACAGTGAGCATCTTGCCTCAGCCTCTTGAGTGCGGAGATTATAGGCATGTGCCACCATGCCTGGATTCCAAAAGGCTCTAGTTTTAAGGAAAGATCTAAGTGGGGGAAACACACACACACACACACACACACACACACACACGCCTTTCTACCAAAATATTAAAATCACAAATGTTAGCAAGGAGGAAAAAAGGAAACCATTTGGGTCATTATATAGTAAGAAATAAGATGGGCTTATATATGTTCATTTATGAGATTTAATTAGTTCATCAATTATTCTATTTATATAGAATTAGTTATTCTATTTACATATATGTTTATTACAGGCATCCAACTACCATACCAGTTTAGAGCAATGGAAGAAAAAAGCAGCAAAAATTGAATTGAATGAAACTCAAAAGCAAGAAATTAAAGAGGCTTTTGACTTGTTTGATGTAGATGGATCTGGAACCATACATGTGAAAGAATTGAAGGTTCTGAAATTATTCTAATTCTAAAACACTAAAAGCTTTATCATTTATTTGTGGAAATCTTTAAACCTTCCTTTAATAGTAGTTTTTGGAAAACTTGATATAAAGTCTCTTCGAAACATGTACCTGCCCTGCATTATCAAATCTTGTTCAATATTTTGTGTTCTATAGATGAGTGGACCAGAACCAAAGGTATGGCAAAATGGAGACAGAACCTAGGTTTGCTTATCTAATTTCCTAGGTCATGTTACAAAGAAGGAGGGAGGAAGGGAAGGAGGAAGGGAGGGAAAGAGAGAGACAGAAGGAGAGACAGACAGAGACAGGGAGGGAGAGAGAGAGAGACTATTAGTAAACCATCCTAAAGCTCAGAGTGAAATTATAGCAAGTTAAGATTATTTCTTTCCTATTTCAGATTGCAATGGAGGCCTTAGGATTTGAGCCAAAGAAAGAAGAAATTGAACAGATGATAGCTGAAATCGACCAAGAAGGAGGTGGCACGATTAGTTTTGAAAATTTTTTTGCCGTTATGAGTGTAAAAATGGTAATCATGATTTTCATTTTCAAAGATATGTAAGCAGTAGCCTTCTACATTTTGGGGCTGGAGCGATCAGAGGACTGGAGAACTGGAGCCAGGACTTTAAAGATGGGTAGGATTTAGATAAGAATAGCAAGATTAAAGAGGTTTTCGGGATGGTAAGAAAAGACTGTGTGGCATGGAGAAGAGGTGCTTGTCAGAAAATAATGATGCTGTAGTATATGGCAGGGTAGACAAAATGGAGTCAGGATTTTGAAACCTCATATTTGTTTCAAAGAGCACCTATTTTTAGCCAGTCACTATCCTAAGGATCCTTGAGAGAGGCAGTTTCTTGCAGTTTATAGTTTAGGGTAAGGGTCTGCGTTGCTAGCTGCACTTTCTTTATCATCTTGTGAGGTTTCCAGCTTCAACATATGCATTGAAGCACCTTGATGGTAGATGTGAGCACCTTGGAAAAATTTAAAAGTCCTGGTACATTGCAGACCAAGAAGTGAAAGATCTACTAAGTCCAGCTGGATGAGTAAATAAAAGACTAATTACAGCTTTATCTTTCCTAAAAGAGTGAACAAGATGAAAAAGAAGAAATATTGAAGGCTTTCAAATTATTTGATGATGATAATACTGGAAGCATAACACTAAATAATATAAAGAGGGTTGCTAAAGAACTAGGGGAAAATTTAACAGACAGTGAACTCCAGGTAAATCTTGTCTATTTTTTATCATTGTAATTTATGCATAATTGTACATGACAATTTGTATAGGAGGCTGTATTCTAACCTTAGTTGTGATTTTTCACTGAAAATAAAATTTGAATATATATTGGAGTATTCACTTATTCATTTTTAATAGTTTCTGTATATAATTTTACATTTTGTTTTACAGGAAATGCTCAGTGAAGCTGATTTTGATGGAGATGGAGCAATAAATGAGGAAGAGTTTTTGAGAATAATGAAAAAGACCACTCTTTATTAATAGTTTTCTGAGCCTTTTGGAATGCTGCCCATGCATTTATATTCATTATACAGTTCAATAATACGGTGTCTGAGAATATGTATTTTCAATTTTTTATTTATATGCACAAATTGGTCTCTTGATGTCTAATCCACTAGAAGTTGCATTGTCCTACTATATTGTTGAATCTGCTGCATTGACAAAGAAAACAATGATTTCTTTAACCCATGAATCCATGAACAGTATTAAAAGCCCCTATGTTCCAAACAATTAGGACATTTTTTATGTTTAACGAAGTTCATACCACATTCAAATTGAATTTGGGAAATAATTCATTGCTTTCCCTAATATTTTTGTGCAACTCTAAAAAAGTTGATCAACATTTGCTTTTTAAACAAAATTTCAAACATATGAAGTATTAAATGAAACTAGAAATGGCATTATTTGCAAACCTTACTGCAATGGTTTGAATAAACACCCTCTAAACGTCAGGTGTTGCCAATGCCACGTTAGTAAGAGGTGAGGCCTTAGAGAGGTGATGAGGCTGTGTACTGCTCCTTCCTCAACAGGATTAGAGCCCTTTTAAAGGAAGCTTTGCATAACTTCTGTAAGCTTGCCCTTCTGTCTTCTGCCATGGAAGAGCACAGGAACAATACTCTCACCAGACCAGAAGTTGGTGCTTTGATCTTGGACTTTTCAGCTTCAGAACTATGAGAAATATCTGTTCTTTATAAATTACCCCACTTGTTATATTTTATTATTGACTCAAAAATGGATGAAAATAGGCACAGATTCCAGGAAACCAAGGTCACTGAGAGCCCTTTTGTAAACTGTTTGCCATATTAATTAAATCTTTGACTATTGCTTTTACTACCAGCCAACTTAGAGATAAGAGCCATATCTTATTCATCAATATATTATTGTTCACAGCAATGGCATATAGTAGACAATCCCCAAAATTTTGATATCAATTTAAATGATTTGCCTTTAGTATCAGTGATAAGTAAGCTATTCTAACTTCAGCTACCTTTATGACAGTTTCTTAAGTTGTACGTATACTGTTGGATCTTTTCCTGACCAGAAGGGAAATATAGATAACTATGTATGAATTAGTTTGGGATGAACATTAGTGAATTCTGAAATCTTTGGCCAACATGCTCCAAGCCTTATGTGACATGTAAGATTAAGTTTCATTATCTTATCTGCCTTTGTGAAACCATAAAATTAATGATTACTTTCCTTTTTTTTGCTGCTTTCATATTAAAAAAATTATCTTTGCAGTACTGGGGATTGAACCCAGGACCTTGCAAATGCTAGGCAAGTATTTTACTACTGAGCCAAATCCTCACTCAAACTTCACTTTTTTAAAAAAAATTATAAATCTCAATAATATTTTGTGTAGAAAAACATTTTGAGATGTAAGTACTCTATCAAATTTCAGTTTTCCACTGTGATGGGGTTACTTTCTGCTGAGGTGGGCACCGAAACCTGAATATGTGCCAGAATGTTTAGTCTCTGTCCCTGGATTTCCCTCTACTACCAATATTCCCAGGGCCATTTTTAGGACATCAGGCATTTTAGTTGGGTACATGACAGCTAATCCTTCAAACGTAGAGCAAATTTAAACAGATGTAATATTTACAAAGCTCTTATTTCAGTGTGGAATTAAATCCAAATCATAACTAAAAAGTGAAGATTCTGTTTTAAATGGAAAATCCAGTGACATGAGAAAAAACCTTTTTTTCCTTCAGAATTAAGCTATATTCCAGTAGAAGTAAAATAGTCATTGTGACAATAAATACTGCCAAAAGATGGAATATTGACATTTTACTGTTATATCTGTAGAAATCATCTCATGAAGTAAACTTTTTATAAATTAAAAGATGAAACAAAAGCAAAAAACAACAAATCGAAATGTATGCAACATTTATGACAAAACAAAGTTAATTTAGTTTATGTATAAATAGTTCCTACAGACCAATTACATTTAAAAATTCAGTTGGAAAACAGGCAAAAGACCTGAATAGACAATACACAGGAAGAAAAAGAAAAATGGATTTTAAGCATAAAACTAATGCCTTGGGTAATGGTGGAAATTGTCAAAATATATTATGTGCCGATACAAATATGGCAGATAAAGCCCACTACTCTTCATATCTATATGAACTAATTTAAAAAAATGACAATGCCACCCATAAAAGAAGTGAACTTTAAAATTACAATGAGCCATGACTTGCAATTTAGCAGATTGACATAAATCAAAGAATTTGGTAATACTTTACAAAGAATAGGCATTTTGCACACTATTTGGGGGATGCAGTTTAAAAAAATCTTTTCTGAAGCAATTCTGTCAAATTTTAAAATACATGTAGTTTTTTTTTGACACAATCATTTGTAAAAGTACATACCCACACAGACATATACAATAGAACCTTGGTTTTTGAGCATAATTCATTCCAGAAACTTGGTTGTGAACCAGAGCACTTGCATATCACAGTGAATTTCCCCATAAGAAATAATAGAAACTCAGATGATTCATTCCACAACCCAAAAATATTCATATAAAACTGATTACAGTACTGTAATATAAAATAAAAAAAATAAAAATATGAAGAAGAGTAAACTAACCTGCACTTAGCTTTGAAAACTTTTGTGGCTGGTGTGAGGGAGACACCAGAGAGGAGGCAGGGTTTTTGTGTAAGATGGCTTTCACTGTCATTATTGGAATCACTGCTATCTATTGGCTCACTGTTATTTTTTTCATTTCATGCAGCTTAACAAGGAACCCATCCAATGATACATGCTGTTGCCCCCTTTTGATGACTTCATGGAAATGTGATATAGCATTGTTAAACAGATTCCTGGCTCACACTGCTACAGCCTTATTTGGGTGCTGCTTTTCTACAAAATTTTTCAGCTTCTCACATTTTATACACCTCTCTAATCTGATTTGAAGTGACGGAGTCTTCTCTCTTTCTCTCTCCCTCCTCTGCTGATAAGATCTCCTCCATAACCTCTTGCTATTGGGAGACAGATCCCCACAACCCAAGGTGGGGAGGGAAGGGAGAGAGGAAGAGAGGGAGAGGGAGAGGGAGAGAGAGAGAGAGAGAGAGAGAGAGAGAGAGAGAGAGAGAGAGAGAGAGAGAGAGCACACATTGGCTCAATTACAATTATGTGATGTTCTGCATGTACTACTTGGATTGCAAGACATTGCTTCTGTATCAAGTTAAAATTGATTAGAAATGTGTGCTCATCTTGTGGAGCACTTGCAGAACAGGTTACAACCCAAAGTATATATATATATATATATATATATATATATATATATATATATATATATGAAACCAAATATTAGAAACTAACTGCTCAATGTTCACCAACAGAGGGCGGTCAAATATATGGTTTACATATGGATGGATTGTCTATTTTTCTATTAGATTTTTAAATATTATTGATCTCTAGGAACTCTTTATACATAAATCATTTTCATGCTTTTGGGGGATAGTTTTGGTCAAAGCTGAGGCTTTTCTACTTCAGCTTTGCCCTTCCTCCTAGGATATAATACTTTTGTCTCTCAGCTAAAAGCCCAGAGTATTCACTGGCATCTGTTTTGCTCCAACTGCTTCATCTTACTGGGCTTGGACTCAAAGTTGCATCTTTGCATTATCACACAGCTGTTAAATTTAACTTTTGCTCATTTCTTTGTTCTCTTTGATCCTACTTTTCTGTTTGGGCTTTTGAGTCTGTCTCTGGGGATTTGTACCAGGAGTTAGCCAGTGACCTGGAAAAAGAGAAAGTTGGATGACTTGTTCATTTCAGTTCACCTTGAGTGCTCATTCTGTAATTTTTCCTCTCAAATCCTAGCCACTGTGACAGCCCCAAAATCCAGTGTTTCTCAGTCCACTAAGTAAGTCCTCTGTTTGGGTCTATTTCCTGTTTTATGAAGTTGATAATGTGCCAGAGAACAAGCGGCAGTGACAGCAGAGTTCCCCTTCTCTGCTGCTTCTCCCAAAGATCCTGGCCTTGCCTTTCCAATCATGCCCACCACGTGCTTTCCAGGTTTTCCATAGAGTTGTGTTATGTATTAGGTTTCATTGCTGTTTTCATCAGGTCATCACATCTGGAATCAGAAAGAATGTAAACATTATTTTTAGGAAAATAAATCAGTCAGGTGAAGTTCAATAGAACTGGGAGAGAATGCTAGCCAAAGGGCCAGTTGGAAGCCTACTCTAATAAGTTAGGCAAGGTGTGACGGCCTGCCTGGCTAAAGAAGAGCTGTATTTGGTCTTTAATGGGGGGCCCCATGCGCATCTGTCATTCATGTACTCTTATTCTAATTCACTCTGATGAAGTAGTAACATCAAGTAACCGCTGTTTAGTGATCACTGTGTGTATGCACTGTTCCACCTGTTTTGCAAAGACTTTCTTATTTATGCCCATGCCAGTTGGACACTGTTATATCTATTTTGAAGATGAGAAAACTGAGATTAGAGGATTTAAATAACTACTTCATCATTATATGGTCAGTAAATGGCTCTTCTGAGCTTTGCAGCTAGTCCTACAGGCCTCCTGTTTCCTAACAACTACATTCCATTGTCTTTTACCAGGCCTTTGAACAGGTTCTCTGTTAAATGGAAGAAGCTGATCACACAGCTATCAGCTGTGGGAAGAAAACAATTTTTTTTTAACTTGGAGAAGTGAAAGAAGTAATGTTTAAAAGTGATAAATTGAACAAATGAAACTACAGAAAAATATGTATGCTAAAATATGTATGTTTAAAAAAAACTCAGACCACATGGGAAATACTTCAAAGAGTCAACACATGGGATCTCACTTTATTCAAAAGCTTTTGCACATCAAAAGAAATCATCAACAAAGTGAAAAGACAACCCACAGAGTGGGAAAAATTATAGCCAGTTGCCCTACAGACAAAGGACTTACAAATAGAACATAATAAAGAACTGAAAAAATCAGACCCTCCCAAATTCAAAGACCCAATCCAAAAATGTGAATCTGAGGTGAATACCCACTTCTCAGATGAAGAAATACAAATGGCAAACAAACATATGAAAAAAATGTTCAAAATCATTAGTCATTTGAGAAATGCAAATTAAAACAACACTGAGATTTCATCTCACTCCAGAAAGAATGGCTACCATCAAAAAAAATCATCAAATAACAAATACTGGTAGGGCTATGGGGAAAAAGAAACCCTTCTCCACTGCTGGTGGGAGTATGGACTGGGGCAACCACTGTGGAAATCAGTGTGGAGAATTTTCAAAAATCCTAGGATTAGAGGTCCCATTTGACCCACCTATTCCCATTCTGGGTATCTTCCTAGAAGAATTAAAAAAAAATCACGCCACAGCAATGTATGTGCATCCATGTTTATAGCAGCACAATTTGTAATAGCTTAACCTTTGGAAACAATGCAAATGCCCATCAACTGAAGAATGGATAAAAAAATGTGGTATTTGTATACAATGGAGTACTTCTCAGTGATAAAGGAGGATAAACTCAAGGCTTTTATAGGTAAATGGATGCAACTCAAGACCATATTCATAAGTGAAATAAATCAAACTCACATGTGTAAACATCATATTGTCTCCTTAGTGTGAGAAGCTGAGAGTAAATAAGATCCAAAATGTACAATAGATATTGTGAAATGGGAAGAAACGGTTCAAAAGAAAAGAGAAACTGGGATGGGGGAAAGGAGAAAAGAAGGAAGGGAAAAGGAAAAAACATATATACAAGACAGTTAAGATAGCTATACTTCTAGTTTCTCTTAGTTCATTAAAAGTAAAGGTTTATGCTAAAGTTTCCTTCCTGTATCTTGTAACGAGTAACTACTTTAAAGATAACAATACACAATGTATTAACTATTGTTACTCTCCTATTGTCTTGAAATTTTGTTATTTTTATCCTTAAAATAAAAAACATGTTAAAATAAAAAATATATATTATATATTTAAGTCTTTGTAAATTTAGTAGTAGAGTTGTGATGTCCCCCTCAAATCATTTTTTCCTGCTTTCTGGTGATAGTTCATTTTAACTTATTTTCTTTTTAAAGAAAGTTTAATGTTTGTTAAATGAATGAAAGAGAACATACAATTCCACCAGTGAGGAGTTTCAATCCCGTTTCATTTTATCACTGGAATTAGGCTTTGGGTCCACTCCGGGCGCACGCAGAGGCTGGTCCACTAGAGGGCGTCGAGGTGTTGTGTCAATTTGGTAGTGAGGGTGTGGTTTGATTTTTGCATCTCTTCATAGTTTGACATATTATTAGTAATGGTTTTAAAGAAAGAACAAAACTAAAGCCATGATTTATCCAGCACAATTTGGAGGAAAATATAGAGGTTGCATTATTCTTTACTTCAGTTCCTTGATAACTATTTACATTAACAAAAAATCAAGTCTTACTTAAAATTCTATACAACACTATTCAAACTGTAGGCATTGAATTATCAGGAAAAATATATTACTGGAAATTTTTTGGTTTTTTCTATATAATCTAATTTTGGAGATACCGGATGTTTCCCCCTGGCTATGTGAAGTTGGGGCTGAGTTATTTCCTTTTTTTTTTTGGTACCGGGGATCGAACTCATGACCTCACGCTTGCCAGGCAGGCGCTTAAGCCACTGAGCTAAATCCCCGGCCCTGAGTTACTTCCTATAAAATTGATTTAAAGAGAAACTCACTGAACTGACAGTGGTTGTTTGAGTGAGAAAATAATGATCTGAGATAGTGCAAAGATGTCTGCTTACTTACTATACCTCTGTATTATTTGAGTTTTTATAAACAAATATTTTCATATAATGAATTTAAGGAGATAATTATAAAATGATTTCGGTATATGTCCTAGTGTATACTATATGCCTACATCTGACAAATATTGTGTCTGTGAGGCATTATTCAATATTCTACATGCATCATAATGGAAATTACACTGTATTCTTTAGCATCTCCTGGGGTTTATAGTGGATAGTGACATACAGGTTCTGAAAAAGTCTTCAGAAATTAAACTTATTTGATCTGCTCTAACTCAAAATATACGTTTCCTTGATAATGGAACAGTTTTTTTATATTTTACATTTAGCAAAACACTTAGTAAAACAACTCATTTTAAGGAAATCTGAGGTATACAAAAAAACATTTATAGTGAAAAATAAATTATGTTCTGAATGAGGTTTTTCATATTAACTTTAAGATGAAAAAATATATAGGTATGTTCTATGACATTATTTTTAAGATTAAAAATGTGTAAGTACCTTTCATTTTTCTTGGAAATATCTAAAATATATAAATCAAAACATGAGACCACATTAAAAATATGAAGGAAAAACTTGTAAATGCAGCTAGTGACTCTATGATATCACTTACAAAACACCCCTAAGTAGTGCTTAATGGTAAACACAAGTAGTCAGATGGCCTTGGTTTCATTGCTAACTCATTGAGAAGGCACTCTTCCTGCCCAAAGGACCAGAGAGAGTTCAGCCATCCCTCCATGAGCCCAGCAAGGGAATATCACAGAGGCATCTGGCTGGAGACTACAGAGCGTGTTGAAAAAGAGGACATCAATAGGAACACTACTTTTCAAGATGGAATTTAAATTTAAGGTGGAATAAGGTAAGCAGGAGACTATGCTTTCCTTTCCCTGCAAATAGAGATAAAGGGAATCATTGTTGGTGGAAGCAATGCTTAAGAACAATTTGGGGCATATTAAAAATCAGCAAGGCCCAATAATAACAAAAGATAGCAATCTAAATTGATCAAGAGTATGAACTATTTTCTTATCCACACTCTATGATATAGAGACTATATGTGTGAATATATAATCTTTCCAACTGTGTATTCTTAGTAAATTGGTAGTATGTAACTATGTATGTATATATTATATATTTAGATGTTATCACTCAGAATAATTTGTCATTTTTCTTCAAGTCTTTATTCATTTTTTTTTCATGAAATGTAGGTTAAAGAATCCTATCAGATATCTGATGTGGGTGATCCTGTCTAATTAACAGCAAAATTTTGTTGTCTGAATTAGGTCAGACATGATAGAGGTGAATTATCATAACAAGAATGTATTTTAAAAGGCTTGTTTTTGGCTATATTAACATATATTAAAAATTATAAACTACTCTTTTACGTGTTTCAAATTTTACATGATAGCATTTATAAGCATCCCTTTACCACTTGGTTTTTTCTTGCTGCTATATTTCTGAGATGCATTTATAATAATACATGTTGTTAGAGTTCATTCATCTCAACAACTGTGCAGAATTGTTATGTGAAGAAACTGCTTATTTGGTGACTTCTGAGCCTCTCATTTACTCTGCTACCTATCTACCCCCTGCTTAGCATTTTGCTTTTCCATTTCCTTAGGATTCAAGAACCTTATTTGCCTTTTGCTATATGATTCCTCTTTATGCCGAGATGAAGAAGTTTTATTGGGCCCTGAGGTACTTGTAAGTGAATTGAGAAGTGCCCATCGGAGGAGATGGTTTCTTACGTTTCGATCATGTAGACAGTCTGTGAATCAAAAGGGATTTTTCAGAGTGAGTTTAACAATCTATTTTCATTGCTGTATGTGTCACCATTTTCCTGGAAACTCTTACTTATCAGGTAGAACTTTACCTAGGTAGGTCCTCTGACAGCTCAATCACACTCAGTGCTGGATTCCACAGTGAAGCCAGAAAGCTGTTAGTGTCGCTCTTGTTTCCATGGTAACTGTCTGAGGGGCCACCGCTGGGATCATTGATTCACTGCAGGACCAAACAGAGAAGAAGGAACTGACTGGTGAGGAAAACCCCTTTTAGTCAGAAATTTTTCATTAGGAGGTCAAGACCTTTGAAAAATTAATGGAAAAGTACCAAACAATTCCTTTACGTATTTTTTTTTTTTTTTGCTTTAAATAGGTACTGCATTGGTCTTAACCAGAGAATTTTGCTTTTGTGTCATAATGAATCCCTTTCCCCTTCACTTTCCCTGCTCCTTTCCCTTTCCAGTCTGTCAGTTCTGTCCCTGCCTTTTTCTTTCCACTGTCACAGGGTTCCTGTTACACCCAGTAGGACCTGGAATGGTGTGTAACACCACGTGTAGCTAGCTATAGATAGTCCCATAAGTAAAAGTTGTCTCTGAGAGAGGATCCAGTACCTACTGTCCAAGTAGTGATGTGCAGATTTCCTGCATTTTCCAGGGAAAAAGAAAGTCTCCTAACTAGCAATCAGAGTGGGGAAGTTGAGAAGCTTTCCAGTTCCTCCAGCCTTAGATCATTCTTATTCAATCTCAAATTCTGAATGTTGAGAGTGTTTCTTGCATAATAACATATAGAAATGTAAAAGCATTAACATTATCAAATTGGTTGTTATTTTGCTAACTCACTATCATCTTTGCAGGGAAAGTTAACAAGTCACTGTAACTGCTAGGAAAGGATAGCCCACACCATTAGGCAATACACCTAACACCAATAAAAAGACTTAAGTTTAAGGTTGTTGCAACCCTTCAGGGAAAAGGGAGAAACACTTGAACATTTCTATGTAACAAACTGGTTGATTGTTGGTGGCCGCTCCTTAATTTCTACTCCCCAGGGACTGTGCTATATGAAAAGGGTCTTGGAGCTTTGAAAAAGTTGTATTTACGTAGATAGCCAATAAACATCATTTTTATAGCTAGCAATCACAATGAGATGCTATTATTGTGATGATCATTACCATGGTGCTTCTTTTGAAGTCACTGAGCAACCTATTAGAATCTGTATTATCAACTCCTTTATCAAGGTTAGAGATGGAGAATTAAGGTAGTTCTTTTGCAAGAGTGAAACTACTTATTTTTATTATTACAAGCTAGTTGTTCTTTGTTCTGTGTTTGGTCCCTATGTATCGTCCCTTAGTGCCCACTCACCAAGTGTCTTTGCAAGTTATAATAATGTTTTAGAAATGCTAAGTGAATTCTACCCTTTTAAGTCCTGAAGGGAATTTCCCATTTAAATGTATCAAAAGTACCAAACTCTATAAGCAACTGAGCAAATTTCTTACCCAGATTGATCTTCAATCAAGCTTTTAATAAGAAGATTCACTTTTCTTAAGCTTTTAAAACTAAAAAGGAACTGTAGATACCATTTTTATGTTACATTTTTGCTGCTGAGTGTACATATTAACATACATATGTATACACACATCATTGTGCACACACATGTTCATGAAACCAACTGTATCTTCAATTTCTAGGGGTTGTTTTTGCTTTCTTGGACACATGCTTTTTCATTCTTGGAATCTCAAAAAACAAAGTGTTTTATTATTGTTTGTTAGTGTTGTTGATAGTAAGGAAGTCTTAGTTTAAAACTGAAATATTTATTATTGACAGTTTCTTTACACCTTTACCACCTCCCAACTTCTCTGAGACTATGAGATTTTTACTGTGACTTGCGAATTACTTTTAGTGCTACTAGTTTTGCTATGATTTGTAAAAGCAAGAAGCAATTAGTGCATATTAAATGAAAGTAGAGTGGTGCTTGAGCCAGGCTGTCATCCCCTCCTGTCCTGAAGCTGAAGAGCATGGTGTCTCTGTGTCTCTGAAGAGCCTGAACAGGCATCTAGGGATTTGGGGGAAGCTCTGGCAGACCCTCAGACCCACCCTCCTTCCTGGCCACCTGGCAGCTGCTGGCTCTCAGATTGGAGAGTTTGTGGAGTGGCCCAAAGTGGTGCTTACACTCAGGTACACCCTCATGTCTGTAATCCAAAGAAAGGAGTGTTTTGCGCTGTTCTGGAGACAATCAACTCATTTGTGTCATGTGAGAGGGCAGGGATGTATCTGGCTTTGGGTTAAAGGAGATAGGATCCAATTTAGCCAGCACTACCTCTTTCCTTCCTAGGCACTGCCTTCATGGGAGCATTTCCTCCCCACAGGAGAGGCCTCCTCCACATCAAAGCCTCCACTCCTACCTTTTGGCAGAGGAGAGCTAGGACCTGTTCTATGGCCTGGTGAGGTGTGGGGGCTACCTTTGTCCTCTTTGGGTGGTTGAGTGTCAGTCCTGAGTCACTCAATACTGTGTAGAATACGGCACTCCTGATTTTATTTTTCTTTATGGTGCTGTGAATCAAAACCAGGGCCTTGTACACATGTTAGGCAAACAATTTACCTCAGAACTACATATCCAACCCTTAAGAGGGTTTTTTTTTTTTTTTTAATTTAAAAGAGAATAAAACAAAAGGGGGTAGTACAGAGCAGATCAGAAGAGGACAACATAGGCAACACAGTACTTTACATTAAGTCAACTGGACATCAACATTATCTAACACCATATCTCTAGCTCTGCTATAGTTGAGCATAGTTTCAATTACAATAATATCAAACATAACACAATAGTATA